>JAOXNR010000833.1:0-10622 GCA_028571225.1 Parsonsia alboflavescens
TGACTAAAGGTAAGTCACCCTACTTAAAGGAGACTAATGTGTTATGACCATTATTCAATGGAACGTCCAATTCCATTAAACGGTCAAGAACAATTTCATTATGATTTAAACTTTCGATGATCCATACCTTATTATGCTGATTGTCCCAACACATAGATCACCTATTTAAATCAAGTTGGACCTTATATTGTATGAAAAATATATGCACCGAAATAATTCAAACAATACCTTTATTTTATTAAATAAAAAATTACCAATAATTGGTAGTCTTTTTGGGCATAAATCCCAACACTTTGCTAGGACTTGGAAGGGACCATCTCCTCGTGGATCACTTTTGGACTTTCGGAGATGTGGAAAACACTCCTTCCGGAAATGCGCCCAAACCCAAGCACCAACTTCAAAGTTCATGACCTTCCTTCCCTTGTTATGTTGCTTGGCATACTTTTGGTTTTGTGCATTGATGTTATTCCTTGTCTTTGCATGCATGCTCTTTACCATTTCCTCCTTCTTCTTTCCATCTAGACTATGCATCTCACTTAAAGGCAAAGGCATCAAATCTAAAGGAGTCAAAGGATTAAAACCATATACCAATTCAAAAGAAGAGTAATGAATAGAGGAATGTATGCATCTATTATAAGCAAATTCAATGAATGGCAAACGTTCCTCCCAAGATTTCAATTTCCTTTGATTATAGCCCTTAACAAAATCCCCAAAGTTCTATTAACAACTTTCGTTTGGCCATCGGTTTGTGGGTGACAAGAGGTAGAAAATAGCAATTTAGTCCCAAGTTTACCATACAACACCTTCCAAAAATGACTTAGAAATTTTGTATCCCTATCACTAACAATTGTCCTAGGGATTCCTTGCAAGTGCACAATTTCTTTAAAGAACAAGTTGACTACATGATGAGCATCATCACTCTTAGCACTAGCAACAAAATGAACCATCTTAGAGAACCTATCAACAACCACAATCATAGAATCCTTAGCTCTCCTTGACCTAGGAAATCCCAATACAAAATCCATAGAAATATCCACCCAAGGTGCACTAGGAGTAGGCAAAGGCACATAAAATCCATGTGGTGTAATTGCAGATTTATCCTTTTTCCACACAATGCAACTAGAACAAATTTTCTCAACATCCCTTTTCATATGTGGCCAATAAAAATGTTCTTGCAAAATACTCAAAGTTTTAGAGATACAAAAATGACCTATTATGCCACCCCCAGGCGTTCAACAACAAATAATCTCCTCATAGAACATTTAGGTCTTTCTCTAAACAAATAACCATCATGCACATAAAACTTGTCACAAGCACGCTTTTCACAAGCAAGATGCTTGTCTTTAAAATCATCATCATTAACATACAATTCTAGAGTCAAGAGTAGAAAACAATGTATACCTCCTTGAGAGTGCATCTACTACCACATTTTCTTTATCCTGTTTATATTTGATGACGTAGTGAAACATCTCAATATTCTCCACCCATTTGGCGTGCCTCTTGCTTAGCTAGGTTTGCCCTTTCAAATGCTTTAGGGACTTGTGGTCGGCGTGTATTATGAACTCCCTTGGCCAAAGGTAGTGTTGCCAATTTCTTAAGGACCTAACCAAAGCAAATAACTTCTTGTCATAGGTAGAATAATTCAAGGTAGCAACATTTAATTTCTCACTAAAGTAGGCTATAGGCTTACCCCCTTGCATCAATACCACTCCTATATTTCAAAGACCTTAGAGAAATCGGGGAGAGAAAGGATAGGGGAACATGCAAGCTTGGATTTTAGCAATTGAAAAGGCTTTTCTTGCTCACTCTCCCCCCTAAACTTAACCTTCACCTTGATCATTTCTGTAAGAGGGGTTGCTATAGTACTAAAGTTAGGTACAAACCTTCGATAGAATGAAGCCAACCCGTGGAAACTTCTTACCTCACGAGCTGTTTCAGGTGTAGGCCATTCCTTGATTGCTTTGATTTTCTCCTCATCCACTTGAACACCATTAGAAGAAACAACATATCCAAGAAAAGTAATTTTTGGCAACCAAAAAGTACATTTACTCAAATTAGCATATAGTCGTTCATTTCTAAGGATATCAAAGACTAGCCTTAAGTGGTCAACATGCTCTTCTACATTTTTTCTATAAACGTATACCACAACAAATTTTCCCATGCACTCCCCAAGCACATGATTCATTAACCCTTTAAATGTACTAGTTGCATTAGTTAGTCCAAAAGGCATCACAACCCACTCATACAATCCATGTTTAGTTTTAAAAGCCGTTTTCCATTCATCCCTTTCCTCCATGCGAATTTGATGATAACCACTCTTTAAGTCAATTTTGGCAAAATTATTGGCTACCACTTAATTCATCTAGCATGTCATCCAACCTTGGAATAGGGAAACGATACTTTACCGTTATCTTGTTGATGGCCCTACAATTTATGCATATCCTCCACGTCCCATCTTTCTTTGGCACCAACAAGACTGGAACGGCACATAGACTCATAGTCTCCCTCACATATCCTCTTTGAAGTAGCTCCTCCACTTGCCTTTGCAATTCTTTGGCCTTCTCCGAGTTTGTCCTATAAGCGGGCTTGTTTGGGAGAGGTGCTGTCGAAACAAGGTCGATTTCATGCTCAATTCCCCGTATTGGTGGCAAGCCTGTTGGTAACTCCTCCAGGAAGACGTCTTCATGTTCGTTCAAAAGAGGGGAACCAACACTAGGAAGAGAGGGATTAGTGTCAAGAGTGTTAGAAAATAAAGTTTCCTTGTACATCAATAGAGCCATAGGTCGATGACCATCACAAGCACTCCTCACCTCTCTTGTTTTTGCAAAGAAACTCATCTTCTTTTCCCACTTTCTTTTGACCTCTCTTTTTCTTTTTCTCATTCTCTCTCCTCTCTTTTCTTCGTAATATTCTTTCTTCTTCTCCGAAAGTCTTTTTTGGTCTATGTAAGCCTTATGAGGTTTTGAAGAATTCAAGTGGATCCTCCTACCATCAATTTCTAGGGTGTACTTGTTTTTGTACCCATCAAAAGTCACTCTCTTGTCATATTGCCAAGGCCTCCTTAGCAACAAATGAGTTGCTTGGATAGGTAGTACATCACACATACTTCATCACTGTATTTCAACATAGAAAATGGAATGCTCACTTGTATTCCCACTCTAACCTCTCCACTATCATTCAACCATTGTAATCTATATGGTTAAGGGTGGTCTATGCATGGGAGCTTCAATTTATCAACCATATATTTGCTAGCAACATTTACACAACTTCCACTATCAACAATTAGGCTACAAATATTCCCTTTAATCAAGCATCTAGAATGAAATAGATTATCTCTTTATACCTCGTCATCTCCCTTGGTTTGTTTACTAAGCACCGTCCTAATAATCATATTAAATTGTCCTTCAAGAACACCCTCACTCTCAGTTTCATCATCCTCCTTTCCATCACCAATATCAACCTCACGCTTCTCTTCTAGACATCCCCTAGCGGATTCAACTACCCCCTTATCTATAAGAATAATTCTCTTATTGGGGCATTGATTAGCAAAGTGGCCAAATCCTTGACATTTAAAGCATTTAACTTCTCTAGCTTTAAAAGATGGAAGTTGAGTTTTACCTTTATCCCTTTAAGGGGCCTAAGCTTCACTAAATTTAGGCGCCTCTTCCTTGCTAGTAGATTTGGTCACTCCTTGCTTCTTAGGCCATGTGTTGGTGGTCTTGGAAGATGATTGACCATAATTTGAGGTGCCATAAGTTTTCCCATAGAATACTTGCCCATTCTTCACTCGTCGTTGATTGCCTTGTGCACCATTTCTTCCAAATTCTCATATTGTTGCAATTCAAGAATGTCACTTATCTCTTTGTTCAACCCATAGAGAAATCTTGCCATTATAGCCTCCTTTTCTTCACCTACTAGATTGCTCCTTATCATGAAAACTTCCATTTCTTTGTAATAAGCATCCACACTCTTGGAAACTTGAGTGAGTGTTTGAATCTTGTGGTGGAAGTCTCTTTGGTAATGCTTAGGCACAAATCTCTTCCTCGTGTGTCTCTTCATCTCTTCCCAAGTTTCAATTGGTGGTGGTTCCTATCTTCGCCTAGCTATCAGGTGATCCCACCAAATGATGGCATACTCCGAAAAACAATCGCAAGTTTGATCTTCTTCTCCTCAAAGTAATTATGACAATCAAATATTGATTCAACTCTTCTTTCCCAATCCAAGTAGGCATTGGGGTCATCTCCTCCATAGAAGGGGGCACCATTAGCTTCATGCTCCCCAAGTTCTTGTCAACTTCTCCCTCTCTTCTTTGCCTCCTTGGTCTATCATTATCATGGAACTCATCAAATTCCTCTTCATTTACACTTTCTTCTTCCTCATGTTGTTCTTGGATGATCCTTCTTCTTGGTTAGACCCTTTGGTGATGTCCTCTTCCTGTTCCCCTTTGAGGCATTTGGTTTCTCATAGGAGGAAGTGGAGGTGGTGTCTCCAAGGTGTCTATTCTCCCTTCGAATTGATCCATCCTCGTGTTAAGATCTCTCCTTAATTCTCCCATATTTGAGGACAATTCCCTTGTCATGCTCTCCATTCTCTCCAAAAGATGGTAGATAGAATGACATTGTTTCCTCACATATTTGATGCTTGTGAAGATGGTGAAGCTTCGTGTGTCATAATATGCATTCAAAGAATAATCAAGAAAAACATTGGAATTTTGGTCCTCACGTATCTCTCATGTATTGCACTATCAATTGGCTTTTTCTTGCTCTATTGAACTCACCCCTTTCGCCTTTTACCACTCTACTTTCTTTCAAGTTCTTAGTTAACTTGATTAGGCAATGCAAACACTTCAAGCAAAGATGCCAAGTAATCCACACAACTCAATTCAATTAGTCAACAAAAGATCAACAATCAAGAATCAAAGAAATAGAATTTCAAAGATTAGGTCAATGTAAGACGAAAAGAATTGATCAAATTCTTGGAGTTCAAAGAAAATTTCATAGGCAATTCAATCACAATAGGACATCAATTCAACTCCAACACAATCAATTTCAATAGAATTTGACAAGAATTCTCACAATAGCATTCAATTTTGACACTTTCGTTCTTTCTCATTGAGTAGGAATTTTTTTGCTCTTCTCTTCTTTCTTTGATTTTTCAAGAACAAGAACTCTTCTTTTTTTTTTTAGTTTTTCTTTTGAAGAGACAGAGGATAGAAGTAGAAACATGAAACACATAGAATTAGCCTTTCTTTTTGGCCGTAGGCTTAATTTCCACAATCACAAAGGATCACAAGAAGATAATAGGCTAAATGTAGAGGAAAAAAAAATCACAAAAACACCTATATAAGATTATAGATTTCAAGAAATCAAAAATAACCTTAAACACTTGAACACAAAAAGAAAATAAAGATAGGCAAACCTCAAGATGAAGAACTTGGCACTAATACCAAAAGATGATGTGATTTCTATTGAAATAAGTTCATTAAAAACACACCAACTTGAAGAATTTTCCCAAGATTCACCTAGAGGTTCAAATTAGTACGATGACCTATGATGTTTTTCAATCATCAACCATAGTCCTGATGTTGGTAGAGAAATCAACACAAAAAGCAAAGTGATGAAAAGCCCGAGAGTAGTTAAATCAAGAACCCTATGAGGGTTAAAGGAAGAACACTAAAAAAATAACAAGTTTGATCCCAAAAAAGGATTCTTGATTTCAATTGAAAGTTGTCAGTCAAGAGTTGTCTTCCAATTACATATATATAGTCTAGGTAGTAAGAAACCCTAAATAAAATGTTAAATAAGTCTTAAACGTGGTTAAGGACTAAAAAGAATTAAGGAAAGTTAACAAAATTTGGGAAAAGAAACCATATGGTGTGCAAAGGGGGTGATCCGGCGTTGACTCTCGAAATTGAAGCACCGGATGGGAGGGCTGGATGGCCTTTGTTTAGACCATTCGGTGCTCCCTCTTGCTATCTTTACCAAACTTGTTTTACATCATGCCAACTTCTTTCCATGCCTTCCTCAGCTTCCCAACTTCACATCCAAGGTCCTCAATGCCTTGTTCTTCATTTAATCATCATCCTCATGGCCTTGAATCACCCATAAGTTATAATCCTTCATTGTACGTTCTGCATCAAGCTTTGTCTGCTTGAAGATGACTTCAAAATCAAGTTGTCCTTCCTTGTGTCGAACAAATGTCATCAAGGCCTTTTTCATCCCTGACACCCTCATCCTCGTGATTGGTCCTGATGGTATTGATGGAGCTTGGTCTCCATCAGGTAGTTGGAATGGTATGCTCAAAACACTGCTTACCAGGCTGCAGACGGCCAGGCAGCGGCCAGCCAGACTGCTGCGGCAAGTAGATTCAGAACGATTTCATGGAATTCAGAGGCAGCTCCAATGATTGACTAGAACGTGACAATGCAGACCATGCCAAGGCAGTTCAGAAACGAGTAGCAAGCACCGGTGAGACAGCAAGGTATAGTTGCGCCCATCAAGAAAGCAGAGGACTGATGAGAGTCCGTCGAGCTGCAGCCCTTGAGGGTAGCTCTCAGTCAGCCCAGCCTGTAGACAAACTTTCAGCGGTCACAGTAATCCAAACCATCTTGCCTTCCAAGATCAGGCAGCGAGCAGTTTGCTTCTAGTAGCACATGCAGAACAGCTGCAAAATGGTTATTTTCTATTGAAGTTGTTCGGTGGTGACTGGAGATGGACGGCTCAGATCTGTTTCGGATAGGGCTTTCTTCAATCATCAGATGATGGCAGGTCAACTTTTGGTTGACTAGGGTTTCAGAAAAGATAAAGAAGAAGACCAAAACTAGATATTTGTAAAGACGCCCTCATTTTGTTTAAAATTCCTAGTTTCGAGCCTATAGGTTTTATTAGTCCAACTAAGAGTTTCTAATTAGAGATCTTTCGGGCCAATACTTAATGCAATTTGTTTATTATGCTTTATATTTTGTGATGTAGAAAAGCATAAAATAAATTAGAAGTGACCCGTAGGAAAATAAACAAGATCACTTTTAATCAATTTATTGGATTAATTGGTCACATAGGATTACAACTAGAAAAAACATGAATTTAATTTCTATGATTTGTTTTAATTTGATTATGTGACAAACTATATTCACATGGGAAACCTAGGAACGTTCTTGAAAAATAATTATTTTGATTTAGTTATGATAACTAAGAAATCAAAAAAATAATTATAAGAACGATAATTAAAATTCTTTAAATTGTAAATATAGTTATTTTGGAAATTGGATATAGCCTAAATAATTTTTCTTAAAGGGTTTTATCCTAGATTTTTTTTTTAAAAAATATTATTATGGGCTATTATTTCTAAAAGAAATAACATAGATTATAAACTATTAAAAGAATTAATAAAATATGAGGTTTTATAAGATTGAAATAACTCTAGAAATTATATTTGTTTAAAGTTATATTTTGAATATAGATATATAATTGAGTTGTATTTTCTCAAGAAAAATCAAGATTATATTTTATTATTAAGTTCCTCAAATAAAAGCTGAAGTGGGACAAGGTACATTAAATTGGACCCATGGCTTCCATTACTTATGTTTGTTAATGGGTTGTGGCTTTCTCGCATTACTCTAGGAGTTACCTCCTATAGAATGATTGTTCATAAGAACCTAGAAATTAATAGACAAATTAAAAGTTAATTTCTTGGAAAGGTGGTGGTGTCGGCTAGTCTATGTTGCAGGCATTAGAACCATATTATCCATAGTTCATCATTAGTTAGTGGCCAACCTACATTAGAACTTCTCTAGATTGATCAACTAAAAGATTTTAGTAAGTTATGGTTAAACTCTCAACTTACAAAAGCATTAGTCTACCTATGTAGCTTTGTTGTTTTTTCTAAGGGCTGAATGTGGTCATTGGATATTGGTGCTTTCGTTGCATAGATCTATATGCTAAGCCACCATATTATTGATTGTAGTGGGAGGAACAACTATGGTCTAAGATAATATGAAAAGAACAATGTGCATATTTTTCACATGAAATAGAGAGTTTTATATGTTTTATTTAAACGTTATTTATTTTACATTTTTAGATTAGTTTTGGTGGGATCACGCATTGTCCAATGATCAGTATTCTTTTGACGAGAAAGTTAACTGGAGACAATTATTTTATGCTAGAAAAGAGAACTGTTTAAGGTGCTCAATGTGGAACAATGTGATCTTTTCTAGCTTCCATGTTTTTTTTTATTATCATAAAAATATTCTACCAATGAACTACAGGATTCCCATATGGCATGGAAAGATATTAACAAAGAATTAAATTCTTGATGTTAAATCTTATGTCAGAATTACTACATCATAATTATGAAGATGAGGATAATGTTGCAAAGATCGATGAATCTCTTAAAATTACATTTGGAATAAGGGATTGATTCGAAAATTGCATAATCCTTAGTAAACATCAAGTTGGCTGAAGAATCTTCTTATTGAGAGTTTGCTCTCAAGGATTTGAAGATTTATAATAAAGTTAAAGATCTTGATGTTCATAAGACAAGGAGAGTTTAAATATATTAAATCTTAAGATGTTTACATCATTCCTAGAATTCATTTTACAATCTTTTAGGAGTTTATTACCTCTTGATGGTAGATTTCCTTCGCAGGAAGAATTCTTAAAGGAAATGGATAATGCAGAAAAAATCGTAAGAGATTCAAAGCTTGTATAAAAGACTTCTCCTATTATGCCTAAGCCTAAACCGGCGGACGATCCAAAGGAAGGAGAAGAATATTCTACAGATAAGCAATGGAAATCATCTCAAACCTTATCGAAAATTCATATATAGCAAGTTTAAGGGATGTTTTCTTGTGGACGAGTTGGACACTAACGAAAAGGCTTTCCTAAGAGGAAAATCATACCTAAAGATATTTTCTCAAATTAAAGTTCTTATTAATGATTGAATGTGTTCCTCATGGATAGTTGATTCAAGAATCAGTAATTTTCTATCTATAATCCCTTTATGGATATTAGAACAAAGGAATTTTAGTAAATAATGAGAAAAACTTCATAAAGATAGCAATAAATCTTGTATTGGGGATTCTTACTTTGCTTTATGATTTGGATATTATTAAAACACTTTTATATGTTCATAACTATAACAGAATTCACATTCTGAGTTTATTCTTTTTCATTTTCTGATATTTTTGATCAATAGTAATGAAACGAAAATCTTGTTCTGATAGTACATATAATAGTTCTTGTTTTATTATTATCAAGTAAATCAAGTTTAAAACATTGTTTTCATTGCTAAGAATTAATGACCAATTATTAAAATTATGTTCAAAGTCTAATCCAAAATGAGCCTTCATGCCCATTAGATTTGGAAAGAAAGGACTATGATTTGGATTGACCCAAAGGTCATTAATCAAATGTTTGAAATCATGTTAACAAAGAATCTATATTTTATTTCCTAATAATCATTAAGTTTTAGAAGTCTTTCTTCTAAAGATAAACTTAACGAGACATTTGGAATTTTCACGTATATGGTTGACTGACTATTCATGAATTAATTCAAATACATTATAGTCAAGAGGATGACATATATAACATATTGGTCATAGATATAATTCTTTTTATACATTTCTTTATATAATTCTTTTGGATATACACTTTAAGAAAGAAAATTTGCACTAATTTTAGTATTTTGCAATTTTGAAATAATACTAATGAAAAACCTTTGAGTTGTGTTATTGTGCTTAGGCTTAATAAATTGAGTTCTAGTTTTTGTATTAATTCAAGAATGTTATCTAAAGACTAAGTTGTACAATTTTATAAAGTTTCCATTGTGAAGAAAAGTATAAAGGATAGTAGGAGAACTTTTATTTGCATTTACTTCAAAAACATATGATGTTTGTTGACATCAATGTTAGATACTTGAAAGGTACATACAACAACCAAAGTTCAATGTTCTAATGAAGTAGAATTAAGAGATGGGAATTGTTTCCTAGAATTTCTATTAACAATTTTAATCTCTACAATTCTTAGGATCCTTATTGTAGTAGGAGATTTCTAGAATTTCGATAAGTAATTCAACAATATCTTTTGATAGCAGATCAAATTATTTACATATGGAAACCATTATAAACAGTAAAAGTTATCCTAGAGGATATTTACAAGATATTGATTTTGTTAATCAATACTCAATTGAGTCTTATGACTTGATTAAATCTAGTATTCTCTTATTTAGACACGTAGATCTAGTATAATTACCAAAAAGAATCAATAAAATATATCTTGTAAAATACTTAGTCTTTCTGTAGACTAATGGTAGCATCAAATTTCAAGAAAGAATAAGTTTATTTTGAGACTTTTAGAAGTAGTACAGATATTGATTAAACATAGATGCACTTTGGGTGAAAAAGAGACTAATGAGTGTTATGAACGACATTCTATTTTGAAATAGAGTAGCGTCATCAAGAAAAGGAGTCTATGTGTCATAAGGATGTTTTCAAGAATGATTTGATGATAAATTAGTAATACTTTGTATGTTAGATGATACGAACCCTGTCAACAACGTGACAAAACCCGAAACCAAATCTGATAAACAACCCCAAGATCTTTCAAGTTTGCGTGGAATCCGCGACC
>JAOXNR010000834.1:0-10621 GCA_028571225.1 Parsonsia alboflavescens
TATGTCATGATTGGAATATAGCTGCAAGATTATATAATGAACATAGATATTTTTACAAATTGGAATTTTATTATGGACGATATAACCAATATTACTATTATGATAAAAACCGCTATTATAACTTTTTGATTTCCGAAAATTTTGAAAACGATCATAGACATAGATATTACCTAAACCTATATAAAAAATGATAATCGACATAGAAATAATGGAAATAAATGACCATTTATAAATCTTTGTATCATTTATAAATTCCTTATAAAATAAAATGATCATAATATGTTAATGAAATATTTATTTTATTTAGTTTATAAGAATAGAAAATTCATACAACTTATTTAAGTAAATAGTGCTAACTTAAATAATATTATCTAAGTTTTATTTTAAATAATTAATTTATTTTACATTCTTTTTGCAGTTAAGTTTTTATTTTAATTTATATATTTCTATAGATAAATCAAAGATGATTTTTAAAAAAATTCTTTTCGTATTTTTTTCTAATGGTTGACAAAATGAAAGGATAACAATGTTTTAATTAAATAAATTCAATTGATTATATTGTGAATAAAATTAACTAAATATTAATTAGTTAATTAATATAAATCTTTGTATAATTTACAAATTATTTATAAAATAATATGATCATAATATAGTTAATGCAATATTTATTTTATTTAGTTTATAAGAATAAAAAATTCATTCAACTTATTTAAGTAAATAGTGTTAACATATTAAAAAATAATATTGTGAAATCTAATCAAAATAAAAGAATTTACACACAATATAAGTTATCAATATTAATAATAATTCATAATTAAATTTAAAATTATATTAACTAATATCAGTTTAGTTATTTGAAGTAATCTAAAAAGTAAAAAAAAAAAAATTATTTTTTAAAAATAATTGTTAATAATACAAAAAAATTTAAAAAGAATATGTTTTGATATCTTGAACATTTATTTTTTAAAAACCATTGATTTGAACTTGTGATGAGTAACTTATTGAATTACTTTTCTTACTTTTCCGGACGTGGCAGGGGTATAATGCTAGTTTGAGTGAATGAATTTTCGGCTCAACGCATTCGCCCGAAATGAGATCCCTGCATTTTATTTTATTAAAGCAACTTTTTATGAGATGATGTATAAAAATATATATATTTTTAAAAAAAGTTGGACAGCCGACCATTTGGATAGGGCTGCGGGAGAATGCAAGCAGGAGTGGTACCTTTCTTATCCATGGGAGGAGTGCTTTCAAAAAAACCGATCCAGTTTTGAGATCCGTTTTACAAATGGACCTAAACTGAGTAAAAGCCAATCGACGAATATGCGTCAGCACATATGTAATGTAAGAACAAACGCGAAAAAAGCTTCGAGGAAAAGAAAGGCAGGCTGAGGAAGAAAATTTAAGACCACACCACACCGCCATTGTGGTATTAGTTTGTGTCAGTTTTCCTTGAATTCCCTCTCCTTGCTGGTCTCTCAAATCAGTCCATAACTGAAGGTTTTGTTTCTTTGATTACCTGAAAGAGAGGATTAAGATTAAGAAGATAGCAGAAGTCTTCTGATCATCAACTGGGAAGCGTCAGAGGTAAATTTGTTTAATATACTATCAATCTGATTTTAGTCAATTTCAGACGAAGATGCAGGCAGTGAGTGAAAGTTATCGAGTTCCGTTGGGTTTAATCAAAATCCTTTCGTGGTCGAATTTCCTGGCTACATTTCTATTTGGTGTTTTTCTGCTATGTCGGTTTGTTAATTTGTCGTGTGAAATTGTTTTCTTGGTTTTATAGAATCGATGGTGCAAAGGTATTTAATAATCTGTATCATAATTTCAGATAAATGTTTCTTGTTCAATACAAAGAAATGTTAACAAGTGGTGGTGAGTTAAGAGTTTTAAATATATATAGTTTTTTGGTAATTCTGGGTATTACTGGGTTTTCTCGTCTGAAAAGTGTGCAATTCTTGGGGGATTGTATTGCGATAATCAAGTGTTGATGTTGGATATCCTTTCCTTAGGACCTTCATTGTTGTTCTGATGAAATCAAATTGATGTATTAATTGAGAAAATTGAACAGCAATTACAAGAATATTTGAATACGTTGGCATTTTTCTCTGTTCTGCAGAACCATTTGCGACTCATATCTAGAAGAAGATAAGTCTTGTGAAACATGGCTGGGGAGAAAAGAATATTAAGCTTTTTCAGTTAACGATCGAATTTCCACTAAGTATCCTATTTTTTATTTATTTTTTTATTTATTTTTAACAACCCAAGAAATACACGGTATGATGCAAAAATACAAATACTATCTAATTTCCACTTTTTGAAAAAGTGAAAGTTCTATATTCTTCCGGATTCCATATTAAAATTGAAGATTGTTACAATGACATTGATCCATACATGTCTGACAATCTCTGGAGAACTAACTGAAGATCTGTTCCAACTTGCAAGGAAGAATAGTTTCCGGTTTAGAAGGAAGTGTCCCTTGTTCTGAAGCTTCATTCTCTGCTGCCATTCAGATTTATTTTCTTCTCATGTGGGAATCAAGGGTGTGTTCATCATTTAGTTAATTGATGGAAATGACGACAAACTAGTCATACAGTCATTGTTATCTAGTCATAACGTAGTCTTGTTTGGAGGTCTTATTATTTCAAGAAAGCAGCAGTTCCTTAGGAATTACTAGTATTTTAGAATATTTTTCTCAGGAACATTTTACATTGTAAATATGCATGCTTTATATTTTCTATGGCTACTATGATTTGAATAACTTGTTTAGTTTTGAAGTGTGGTAAGACATTGCCTACATTTGCCTTGCTTCTGCTCACTTCGTCTTCCTTTCCTGTTCTTTTAGTATGGTTAATGTTCACATTCTGTGACCAATCTGTAATCTCTGTATTTTCAAAATATTCATCCTAAACATCGTCCCTTTCGATTGTGCAACGGAAATACCAGTTAAACACTAAATCTCAGAGCAACTTCCTTTACCATCCTAAATACCCTTGTCCCCCCTGCATCCTTGACTCATGCCGAGGGTTTTAGTTTGGATTATTGCTAAAGAATGAATATTTAGTCCTCTGAAAACTGAATGTTCATATTTGTATTTTGAAATATTAGGGGGAAAACAAAGGAAGGATTGTCCTATTTCCTAATAAACGTATTTTCCTTAAAATTTTTTTCAAATTAACCTCTTTATTTGAATGATAGTAGATGTCACCTGCATGTAGATCCACCACTATCATAGAAAAAATAAAGTGAAGGCCACAGCTTATCTATGATTTAAAGGAAAAAAGGGCCTCTCATTAACGCTTTTGTCATTCAATTATGCGTGGAAAGGTTAAGGATTATTTATTTCTTCTGGCATCTTTTATGCAGTGAAATAAAGATATATGGTACTTGGTACAGTCTTCCCTTGGTTATTATTTTGTTTTTCTTAACTACTTAGGGAAATATTTGGCTGAGTTTTTCCTTTTAGATACTCTAAATATTTAGTTTTCTTCTGAGAGTTATTTCCATTGATCAAATAGCATTTTTTCAGCAGACAATGCAGCAGCAGGATAAGAAGTTTTCAGTTACTTGGAGAGGGAAGAACTTTATTCTAGATATGAAAATCGCTGCAAATCTGAAAGAATTGGGTGATACATTGCAAAAGCTCACCACTGTCAAACCCAATACTATGCGATTAATTGTTCCAACAAATAAGGGTTCAAAATTGTTCTATCCTTTCTCACAGAATCACTCTTGTCTTGCTCTGAAAGCAGCAAACATTCTTGAGGTATGAAACTTGTCTATCTCTTTTCTTTTTCTCTCTTATGAATCGGAGTAATTATATCTTTTGAAAAAGATCAATTTGAGTATTCTAGACTCTGCTTTGGACACTTTCACTCCTTTAATTTCTTGAACATGAGAGAACAAGCTTGTCAAGATTTTACTGTCACCGGAATTATCTTTGTTTCTTTTAAGTTGTGAGAATCCCCGAATTATCTTTGTTCCAGGTTTCTGTTGAGTACTTGTGGTAGTATCTGGAAAATGACTAAACTAAATTGGCAAACTTCAGTTATGCTCACTGAATTATGTCCAGGTGAAAGGATCTCTAGTGTTGGGGGAAAGCAGATCTTGAATTTTCCACAGAGACATTTGATTCAATGCTTTTTTACGCACATGAAAGGTCCTGATGTTGGAATTAAAAATTTCACCTGTCTATGAAGTAAATCTGCTTGTGATAGAAAGTACAAGGAGGACCAATTAGGAACCAAGCATGTGCATATGTATGCAAAGAAATAGTCAAATCAGCAGATTCAAACAGGATTGCTGCTGCTGTTGACACATTTCTTTTTCATTATGTACCTGTTTAGGTCCCTACCTTTGTAAAGCTTTTGGCATGTTGTTGCGTTCCCCACTTCATTCTTCGGGAAATCCTCTGACTGTATTCTTTGTTGCTTTTCCTGCCTCAGGGGAAGTCTATTATGATGGTGGGAACACCAGAGAATGAATTAGATGAGCTTTTTCAGAATTCTAAAGTGAATGACCGTATAGCTGGATTTGCTGAAGAGGAGAAGAGATTGCGAAGGAGAACTTCAGATGGGAAAAATTCATGGCCCAAACTTCCTCAAGGGTCTTACATTTTTTCTGAGTTCCGTACACTTGATATTCCTGGAATAGAGGTTTCTGTTGTCATTTTAAATTTCATTTTTATTTTTCCTTATTGGTTTGGTTCTGCTTTGTTGTGTCCTTTCCATACATACACTAGGGATGTTTTAGAATAGGAAAATGGGAGAAATGGAAAGGCGCGGGGGGGGGGGGGGGGGTTGTCATATATAGGTTGCCATGCTTACATTTTGATTTTTCTTAATGCTGGTGTTTTTCGGAGATAAACTTGAAATGGTCACCCTATAGAGCGCCTATTGTCAAGAGCTGAGAAATGGGGTTTGAGTGTCAGTGAGAACAATGTTGAGGCTTGGATTTGGAAATTTCTTGGTTTAGAAAAGTTAAGAACAATTCAAATCAAAACTAGCTTAAGACTGAAAATGTTGATCTTTGGTATTGAACACAATGATGCAAATTCAAGAAATGCTATAAAACATACTGAATGATCATGGAACGGATAAGTTTGCGAACTTGCAGTAGTAATGTGGAAACATGTAGGTTTCCCAGGTGTGGAATCTTCTTGCAGTCTGTTTTTTTGGGTGCATGACAGGAGCTTTGCTTGCCAAAATCAACTTTCTGTTTGTGATGTTCGTGTCTGATGTTTCTTTTTAAATTTTTTTTATACAGTTCTACAGTTTTTCCAGGTCCTCTAACCTTCTATATTTCTTATGTATGCATCCTATTATCTGGTCAATTTCCCAACCCAACCAACCCAATAATACCTTAACCACAACAGAAATAAAGCAAGAAAATTGATCTTTATTTTTCATCCTGCAGTTGACTCCTCCAGCTGTGGAGGCCCTAAAATTGATGCATAGACTTGCTGCAGATCCTGGAGTTGTTGCAATCATGACTAAGGTTCTAGGACACATGATTTCTTTTGTTTTATTTTTTGGCTGAACCAGTGAGTTTGTATCTTATTGTATATATATTTTTTTGGAAGCATCGCTGGAGGATTGGAATTATGAGTGAAATGGCCCCAGTTGGTTATGTTGGTGTAAGCCCTAAATGCATCCTTGGTTTGAACAAGGTTTGTATCATTTGAAACTTAAATAAAGCCACTTGGAACACATCACCTTAAAATTTTGGTTGAATTCTGTACTTTGAGTTGGAGCCCATTTTCTCGCTTTCCTCTAGAACTGCAATTTCTTTTTCTTCTTCTTTATTTTCATTCTTAAATCATGTACAGAATCATGGAGAGGAGATTTCGCTGCGTCTACGGACAGATGATCTCGATGGTTTCAGGAAATATGAGAGCATAAAAAAAACACTTATACATGAACTTGTAACATCGGTTTCCTTTTGTCTTTCCTTTACCTGGTGAAAGTATTCTGTAGCACTTGGTAATAAATGTTTTAAATTTGATGTTAACAGTTGGGCTAACGTTGTTTTATATCTGTACAGGCACACATAGTATACTCTGAACATGATGCTAACTTTTATGCTCTCGATAAACAGGTAATCAATCTGCTCATCTATGACTCTTTTCACTGACATGGGTATCTTTCTTTTACCTGTTGATTCTTTTCACTCACATGACTCTTTTACCTGTATGCTTTTCAACTTCTCTGTTTCATTGGGTTATACATGTTTGCTTCAACGCTCAGAATTAATCCTTGAGTTTTGAGTTTTGGTCATACTTGTTTTTCTACTTAATGAAGAATTTTATACTAGGACAGCTGAATGAAGAAGCTGCAACTTTGGATTGGACTAAAGCAAAAGGGTACACCTTAAGTGGAGTCAGACATTCAATAGATTCTCATGAGGAGTTCAGTAATCATGCCAGCTCATCGCAGAAACTTGGGGGGAAATCATCTTCTTTTTCTGATGCTCGTACAGCCTCAGTAGTTTCCGCATATAATCGTTTTGCAAATGCACCCAACAATGATTCAGGAGTGCCTTGTATACATGAAGAGCCTGACAATGATTATTGTGGGTTGACCGTCTCTCAGGAGCCTGATGATACACAGATTGAGCAGAAAACAGAATCTAGTATTACTTACAATGTCACTGAAAAAAATTTTCCATATGTGCATGATGCTTCTCAAAATGAGTTTGAACCTGATGCTGATGACAGTGAAGGCAGGGAAGCCATGGAATCTGAACCTTGTGTGCATTATGGTGGAAATTTATGTACCAGTGAGTCACATGCTAATCATACTGAGGTGGCAGCTGTACCCATTTTGATAACCAAGGCAAGTGAAGAACTGGCTCTGGAAACAATGTGCTGCCCTGTAATGGATGGAATTGTGGCTGGATTGGAGTCCTCGAGCGCAACAGAATGCTTGGAATATCCAGATGAGCTGAATCTTACTTCTTTGCGACCAGATCCTCAAACACAACCTGCCTTGGAGGCCAAGTCATCGTTTGTGGAACCTGACCCAGATGATTCACAAGCAAGAACACTTGGGCAGTTAGAGCCTGATCCAGATGATGTTGTATCTGCCAAGAACATGCCAAAAAGCCAGGTTAACGAGATACCTGATTCAGATGACATGGTGCTGCAGAGAATTCAAGATCCAGTTACTGCCATTTGTCGTCGTTTGCAGAAGTCTATAGAGATGATAAGATCTGAATTAAACTCCTCTGTAGCTTCCTCTGTCTTGCAAACCATACTAAGAGTATTAAGGTATGCATATGTCTAACACTGATTTTGCATATTCCTTGCTCCTTAGGATGTCAACTGGAAATTTAGTATTTTCTTATTTTCCAGGAATATGATTGAACACCCAAACGAGTTAAAATTCAGAAAACTTCGCAAGGTATTATGCTATTGTTGTCAATGTAATCTATTCCAAGATATCTATTTTGTAGATAATTTGATTGCTGGTCTTCATTATGTCGCTGATGCATGGTTTGCTGCAGGCTAATCCAGTTATTCAGAGGAATATTTTGAGCAATAGAGGTAGAGATCATCTTATTCTCTACCTGCAATTAGAGAGGTTTTTTTTTTTTTTCCTGATAAATTGTAAATGAATTCTCAAGACAAGCTATTCACTTTAGCCATATGCATGTAACTTCATTTGAGGTTCTATTTGAAGTCTGTCTTCTAAACGTGACAGGTGCAGTTTTCTGTCATATTCAAACTCAAGTAATTGGAGGATTGCAAACCATTAGCTATTAGACAAAATAAAATCTGAACAAAAAATAAACGAAAAAGCTTATTATAGGATTTCATATCTCATCAATTTAAGCATTTAAGATTCCATAGAATCATTCTAGGCTTTTTGGAATAATTGTCCCGTGGTTAGGGAATTTCTTCTCATGAAATTGGTATTTTAATAATTCAAGCATCCAGGGTTCGTGAGAATCACTTTTTGGGTACTAGGAAGCTGGCAGTGGCTAACAGAAAATTGAGTGGTAAGAAAGTAAGTTTAGTAAGTTTTCGGAATATCTCATGCTACAGATTCTGGCATCCATCCTGAAACTGAGGGAGTTGGGCAAAAACCAAATTTCTGGAACTTGTCAATGTTTAAAATATTCATGTTCATAACCATGGCCTGAACTTTCATAGAATACTAAACAGCATTGATATGATGTTATTGGTTGGATTGATCTGTTGCAAGCATTATTGCTAATTGCATTTTAATATCCGTATGTTTTGGTCAGGTTCTTAAGTCGTACTAAAGAATTGGTTTAACTTATGCTTTCTGTTGCTACAGCTGCCATGGAGATATTGCATTTAATTGGATTTGTTGAGGATTTCTTGACTGATGGATCAAGTAATCGAGAAACCTACCTGATCTTAAAGCGGACAGATCCAGGCTTACTTTGGCTGGCTAAAACCATCCTTGAAAGCTCCATTGCTCAACAGACGAGTACATAATAAAAAAAATACTTTGGCTGTGCACGTATCCTTGAAGCTATTACGTTTGATAGACTGTACCTTTGGAACCAAAGAGCAAAATTTGATTGGTTGATCCTAAAGAAACATCATTTGAATTCCAACTTGAACATGAATTTTTATACATGAGAATATGTTGCCTGTTGTAGAAATTTGGTTGTGAATGATCATGTCATTGAACTAGAAGGAGATGGTTTTGTTCCATGCAGATGCGCTTGAAAGATGTTTATAATTGATGGTTTATGCTGCACAAATGAGGACTTGAAGTGCCTTTCCTGCTCTTTTAGAGATTTTCAAAATGGTCTTGAGGAACCTAATCAGATACGTTAGAAATGCTTACCAAATCGGTATTGGAGACACTATAGGACAGAGTTACAGCGCCTTTTTTTTTTTTGAAAAAAAAAAACCCCATAACGTTACCATCGATAAGTATATATTCTTATTAAAACCAAGGATGATTGTAAGTCCTTAGCGACAGTTAAGTAACATTTATGGGTGAAACAGATACGATCCGGACTAGTCAACTCAAATGGGTAGGATCCAGATAGAAGTTAACCCAAATGGATCAGAGAGTTCCATGCCTTTAATACTTGAAAGTCAGATTTACAGAGTCAATGAGGATATGTGGGCAAGCGGTCGGCCACCACGAATCTCTCAGGTCACCAACCTCCTAAATGAACTCGAGCTGAGATCTTGCCAGACCCCGACTTCGACCTGACAAGTTCTGATCCGAATCATAAATCATCCATACCACAACCACTGCATGACTCCTAGCCACTCTAAGGAGCCAAGGATCACTCGGTGCGACCTCACCAAAAGAGATGTTCGAGATCCTCAACATTTACAGGGGGTCACAAAGTTGGTCTAAAGGTTGGTTAGTGAGCTTGTAGGTCTCATAGAGACGTAAATGGCAAGATCTCTTATTCCAGGGAAACTCCATGATCTTTGGAGCAATTGGCGAGATTTTACTGAATCCCACAATTATCCTAACTGTCTACTATTTCGAAATACGAAGCCTAATTCCAGGAGGTAGTGGACTATCACTCTACGGACTAGGCAAGACGATAGAGAACTGAGTCTTCTTGCTTTCTTGAGAATTGGCCTTTACCGAAAAACTTTCCCAAAATACTAACTTAGGCATCAGAGCTCTTCTCGGGGAGCCTGCCCACGCCGGTGACCTCTTTTTCTCATCTTCTCTGACTATTGATCACGGAGCTCCATCAGGATCTGTGGAGTGACTCGGTCCAACTCTTTTGGACCCATCAATTCTGGTGTCATCTGTGGGAACTGTAACAAAAAAGCCTAGCCTTTTGCCCATACACAAAAACAAATAAAACAATCCTGATGGCTCAGTCACAGCCTTCACATGTTCAACCGCTACGCCGTGGTAGGCCACCAGCCAGAACACAATTATGCATTGTAGAAATAGTGCCAGAAATACCATCGCCAGTACAGGTCGTTAATGACAGCAATCCAGGGCCCAGCACACTACACTCAGCCAATCAAAGGCCGACACAAGAAGGGTTGCACTAGAGACACCCAGATCTCACGGTGAATGCCAACAACTCCTGGCTGCCCAGGCCACAAAGATCTGGAGGAACTCGAATATCCATGCCTGCAAATCTAATGGAATGAACGGTGGCGGCCCTGGATGGGATTTCTGGCAGGAGAGATTACGTTTCCATTGGGCGTACTTCGACACCTTCCCAAAGGGATATGCAGCTGCCCAGGAGCCAAACCGGCTATACTCAACTGGACAGGCTTCAGCCATCAGAGGCAAGGGCCGACCCCTCGAGCAATGACGCAGGTCAAGAAGTAGGTCAAAAAGAACAAAGGTCACAAGGAGCGAGAACCCTGCCGGTGAGAAACCCTTAACAACGGAAGAGGGTACAACGTAAGAGACAGGCACATTCGAGTGGCCATCTCTAAGAGCCAAGCATAAGGTGCAATCCCTGAAGAGCAGGGGAGCTCGTTGTGAACTCCTCTTTGGGCAAGGATGCCCCCACATCGTAGCTTGATCGAAATGACAAGCAAAAGCGCTCGAGGGGAAGCCCCCAACTGATGCAGTACAAGTAGACGAGCAAGATTAGGATTGTTTAATAATTTTGCTTCTTTAATTAGATAGAATTTTATTTA
>JAOXNR010000835.1:0-10619 GCA_028571225.1 Parsonsia alboflavescens
CTTATGTAATATTCAGAAACAAATTTAATTGAGGCACGACTTATTATTTTCTCTATTTACTTCTGTGATATTTATGTGCACATAAAATGCCCTTTTTGTTGCTGCATATATGATAGTGGAATTTGTTTATAATATATATTTATATAAATTTATATATATATATATATATATTTATTTATTTATATATTTGTTTTTGTATGTGAAGTCAGTCGTTAAAAGAAGCAAAATATTTTGTGTAATTTATTTCATATAATACCATTGTTGAAATTTAGCTAAATATTATGAGAGTGATTATTTTTATCTACAATGATTTATTAAAATTATGTTAATATGTGCAGTTAATGTATGAATCTTGTTTGTATGATAGTTAAATTGTAAATTTGTACATTGAGTTTTTCTAAAATTTTGTAATATCATTTTATCATAATTTCTATTAGTAGTTTAATTAAATATTATTAGAAAAATTATTTATCTTTTTGTCACTTGCTTTTTCACCATGTGTACATTCACTTGAATTGTCACTTGAAATATTTTTAACTTCGTAATTGCTGTGATTCAAAGTTATTAGTTGTTTAATAAAATATTATGATAACACTTATTTATGTTTTTTTTATGGTTTATTTTAATCATTATAGCTTTTTTTTTTTTTAAAAAAAAAACCCTCCAAAGACGGGGGTTAGGCGCAGACCCCTACCTGTTTATTTAAGCTGAAAACAATGGCAAAGGCCTTACAAAGCGAGAAGAATAGTAGAACACTTTCAAGACTAGCTAAAGAATGATTCTAGGGAATAACCTATTCAACATGGGCAAATCATAAGCCTTATTTATATGATAAAGTTGCCAATTAATCTCGAGAATAATCTTTTTACTATTGCTGGAATTATCAGAATAGATTGAGGTGCACCAAGCCACCCAAATTTCATGGCAAATCAAGGATGGAAGGAGCTTCGCTAAGATGCCCAAATGCCGAGCATGTGTATCCCAACTGTGTATGCTGTCTGCCAACGTTGTTGAGAGGTTCATCACACCAAAAGCTCTGCTATAATGAGCCCAAACATTCATTGCAATTTGACAATCCTCAAAGAGACGTGCAATGGTCTCTCCAGACTGCTCACAATGACAACAAGATGCAAGATGGAACCCCAAATGAGATCGTATATCATCCGTCGCCAAAATGTTCTTTCTTAGTATCCACATGAAAATAGACCAAGAGAGTGGTATCTGCTGGTGGAAAAAATGATCTTGTCTGCTATCACCCAGTTCCTCCTCTTCTAAAGCCAAGATACACTCCAAGTTATTAAATCGACCATGGGAAGACAAATTAAACATCAGCCCCACCTTCTATTTCTTGGACAATCAGAGGTTCAGCCCATTCCCGAGCTTGCAACATTCTCTTCCATATCCTCGACCCATCAGCAATCGGCTCCACTCCAAGTTGGAAACCATATTTCATCTTCAGGTATTGAGCCCACAAAGAGGTAGAAGAACGAAACTTCCACCAAAGCTTGAACCGTAAGCTGTTATTGGTCTTTGTAGTGATGATACCACCAGCCCCCACTGTCATATGGTTGAGAGATGAGACTCCATGCACACCAATGCCTATTACTTCCAAATTTTGAATGGCCCCAGAAAAAGCTAGCAAATTGCCGTTCTACCGCCCGAATAACTTGCTGTGGAGGAAAGGCAAAAAAAGTATATTTTAAATTAAATTTTTATTTTTATGACTTCTTGGACAGAGAGATTAACATATTTTATTTTTATCACAGAAGGTATTGTATTGTTATCGACATTCTCGTTAATTGAATTGCAATAATGTGTTGCTAGACACCGCTTATTGTACATGACATTAAATATCGTTTATGTCAAATGTCAATTTTACGAGGACCTATTGGATCGCACATTCAAAACATAGAACTTAATGGGTAGTATCTCGTTTGGGACCTAAATGTAATTAGCTAAAGTTGTTTAGGCTAATTCACGAATAAGAATTAATCAAAATATAATTAAGAGTTAATTGTATTTTCCTAGGTTCGTTGAACCTGGACAAAATTTTCTTAGTTAGACTCTGGTAGGCTTTTCGTTTTGAATTCAAATCGGCATTAAAAAAAAAACAGATTGATTTATCTAGAAGACTTCATGATTGAACGCCTCTCTCTTTCTGTTCAATCTTTTTCTGTTAGAGCGTTTGAGTAGTGGGGAGTATTTTCAACGAGGATTTAGACCAAATCGTTGGTACTGGACAGATCATGGGGAGAAAGAGCCTTCTATTGTTGGTCCTAGTCATGGAGCTTTGAGTAGTGGGGAGTATTTTCAAGAATGCGATCCTTTGGACTATTATAGAAAGATGGTGTATGATATAGCCAAGCAAGAGTATGGGAATGTTTTTGGAAATGAGGTTGGAGAACCAAATTTAAGCGCTATCATTGAAGAGCCGAACGAGGAGGATGCTGTAATGCCAAAAACACCTGACACCATGTTACCTTTTTCGAAGGGACATATGGTGTATATCACACACCACATTAATACTTTGACCACATTTCCTCATAGAAAACTATGTATTCAATGACAAATTAGATACTAAGATTAACCTACGTAACAAGAGCTTTAATTTAACTTGTCACACTAGCCAAGAGACTTAATAATGAAGGAGAAATCTAAGCTCAACAATAGCTAGATCAAACATAGAACTTCGGTAATGTTCATGAATTTGGCACTTTTCATTACACATCAAACATCAGACCGTCATGGACTGACCCGCATTGTCCACGGCTATATAAGGAGTTAATACCAACTACCCTAGGTACGTGACATTTTACTACCTGCATCTTGTCCTCACATTACTATCACACTGTCTACTAACTTAAGCATCAGATGAGTACCAAGATCCAGCCTCTACTCTTTAACAATCCCCTTTGTGCAGGTACCTGGAATACCAAACCATCGGTAACGTCATTTGGAGCCCACCGTGCTCATGGCCCAATTTGAACACATTACATTTTCTAAGAACATCACACAGACATGCAAATGCGATCGGGATTAGCTACGACCTCAAAAAATTTAATGGGCTAAGGATAAGAATCATAAGAAATAAATACCAAAAACATTCCCGAAGCAGATACCACACCACTCATTGATATGACTTTGGGCATCATCAACCCTTCTCGAAGCATTATTTGGTGATCATCATGGGCCAAACACATGGGCACAGTTCCCGAATCCACAGAAGACCAAAACTAGAACTAATACCTACAACAACAAGTTAGCATCAAATATGCCCAAGGGAGTCAAACCACAGATTACAGTCATTTCCGATGCAGACAAGATGAAGTTGGCTATCGATCACTTTGAAGCTTTCCAACTATTCTCACAACAAAACAGTTGTCTCCCTAGCCAAGCAAACAAAATGTTTGGATCATCAAACTAAAATGTTGAAAGAGAACTGGATAACGGAGAACAGCAATCTAGAAGACATGACCCCGACATGCAAGAAATCCCCAAAGTCCCAACTTCTCAATCGAACACTCCACAAAGGAAACAACCTACAAAACATACTACAACACAAAGAATCCCCCTTGAGCTCCAAACAAAGTTCAATCGGTTGGAACAAAGGGCAAACGGAGTGGAAGCCAAGATGCTAGAATTCAGGCCTACCACGACACCACAAATCGGGAACTCAAGCATGGCAATATCCCTATATATTTTCAACTGTCCACTATCGACAAGTATAATGGAACCACAGATCCGATCCAACACTTGTCCATTTTTAACACCAATCTGGCCTTTTATGATCCGGATGAAGTTCTTTTATACAAGGCCTTCTCCACTACACTCTTCAAAAGGGCTCTTGAATGGTACATGGCCTTACCACCAGCTTCTATTTCCTCTTTCAACCAATTAGGTGATGCATTTCTTAGCAACTATGCCAGAAGTAATCAACATCACTACCGTAGGCTCACCTTTTAAACATCCTGCAATAGAAATGGGAGACCCGAAGTGAATATTGGACCCGATTTAACCAAGAAGCTTTGAAGGTCAAGGACTGCTTGGAACCAGTCTATGTGGAACCATTCTTCCACGGGTTAAAATCTGGAAAAATTTCGAAAGGCTCACTGCCAACCAACCCAAAACAAGTAAAGACCTCTTTCAAAAAGTTGGGACATGGATCCAAGTAGAGGACTTAGAGAGGAACAAAAGAACAATCCGGCGGGCTGAAATGGATGAACAATCAAAGCTGAGTTATGAGAAAGAAGCAACAAAAAGAAGAGACGTAGCCAGTATCAAGGTTAGGGTAGTAGACAACGAAACTTTGGAAATGATTCAAAATACCCTTCAAAGTGCCCATATAAGGAACCCAAGACACATTCTGCACTAAAACTCCAATCCGTGCCGACTACCACCACTGCTAAACCAACGCAGGAGGCAACTAAGGTACCTAGAAAGCAACTTCATTGCAACCCTCCCTCTCACAATCAATTTAAAGGAAAGCCACGTATGAAGATAGGTCTAGGTCAGTCATCTTACAAAAGATAGAAAGTTTAGGAATTTTGACTCCCCAAAAGACCATGAACACCCTGATGGAAAAGCGGGTTCAAGATCATTACTGCAATTTTCATCAAGATGTGGGGCACTACACAAATGACTGCAACCAATTAAAAAGGGAGATCAAAAGTGCAATGAGAAGAGGACTGCTCACACAATTCATCAGCATGGTGCATATTGCCTAATAACCAACCTCCTAGCTGCAACAGGTGACACCAAGGATCATTGAGATGATATCAGGTGTCAACTTGGACTATTAAACACCTCCATGGAAGAAATTGAAAATCACTTCAACTTCTGTAGTAAACGATGATATCCCCTTTGTTGTCTCGATAATGATTACTGGTTGAGTCTTTAAGCGGATCCTCATAAATACATGAAGTTCAGCTAACAGTTTGTATTATGAATCATTCCCAAAAAATGGACCTCAAAGATGAGATAATCAAATCAAACGGTATCCCACTGGTTAGTTTTTCTGGAGAAACCACGTAAGCGTTGGGAACTGCATCTCTCGAAGTCCAATGGGGACTAAAAATGAAACCTATGAAACAAATATGTGAATTCGTCATTGTTATCTCTCCATCTGCATATAATAGTATATGGGGAAGACCAGGCCTGAATATGATGAAAGCACAGGTTAACACCTTTTAGAATTTAGTCATCATAAACTATGAAGGAAAGTAGTTTATCTTGAAAGGAGACATCAAAACTACCCACACTTGCCACAAAGTAACAATTTCCAAAGTAACCCTGGACCATGAAAACAAGGAGAAGACCAGATTGAGCCGGCTGTAGAGTTAAAAGAATACCAAATACATGCTGCTCACCCTGATCGCAAAGTTACCATTGGGAAAGCATTACCAGTCTGGATGAAGCACGAACTTCTCAACCTCCTAGCAAACTACCAAAAAGTTTTTGCATGGTCAACTAAAGGTATGGGAATCATCCCAAGAGCATTTGCTGAACATCATCTGGGAATTCTGGATACAGGATGTCAAGGAAAATGGTTTTATACTCCAGAGAACAACGAAGCCATAAAAGCAGAAGTTGTAGATTTGCTTTCAGTAGAGATCAAAAGGAGAGTGACATTCCCCAAGTGCCTATCCAACTTGGTGGTAGTCCCAAAACCAGGTCATTCATGGAGAAGCTATATTTATTTCACCTCATTTAACAGGGCTATTCCAAAGAAACCATTTCCAATTCCCCAAATTGACCAATTGGTGGATGGAACTGCAGGATTTTCATACCTTTGCTTCTTGGATGCATATAAAGATTATCACCAAATCCAAATGGCAAAAGAAGATGAGAAGAAGACTTCATAACCCCTGGATTATTTTGCTACATTAGAATGCCATTCGAACTGAAAAATGCCCTAGTAGACTTCCAAGATATGATCAACCAGATGTTTTTTCCGCAATTGGACCACAACATCGAAGCATATATAGATGATTTACTTGTAAAATCAACAACTCAACAAGTTTTCTTCTTGGATTTGGAAGATAACTTCAAAATGATTATGTAGCATGGTTTGAAACTGAATCCCTGTAAGTGTTCATTCGAGGCAAAAGCAAGAAAATCTTCGGGATATAAGGTTTCGCGAAGATGGATCGAAGCAAATCCCTCAAAAATCCAAACATTGATAAACATGAAAACACCCACATCCGCCAAGGAAGTCCAAAGGTTAATTAGTAGAATTGCAGCTTTGAACAGATTTTGTAAAAAGTGGGAGAGAAGTTGCTCTCATTCTACTAGGTAGTCCGCAACCCAAAGAATTTCAAATGGATTTCAAAATGTGATGAAGCCTTCAAAAAAAGTCAAAAAATCTTTGGGCTACCAACCCCCCCCCCCCCCCAATTCTAGTTTTCCTTATTCATGACGAAACATTATACACATATCTGTTTATATCACCTTATGCTGTGAGTTTCATCTTATGCACCCTATGGGGTTCAAGCATAAACCTAGTCTATTATATCAGCCATGTTCTCCAAGGACCTAAATTCGATATTCCACTTTGGAAAAGAATGCACTGGCTTTGATGGTTACCGCATGAAAATTAAAACTATATTTTCAAGCCTATTTTACACAACTCCCAGCAGGCACATATTACACAAGCCCGATAAGGCTAGAAGGCTCATGAAGGCGGCGACAGAGCTTTCCAAATTTGATATCCAATACTCATCTTGAAAAGCAATAAAAGGCCAGGTTTTTTCAGATTTTGTTCCTGAATGCATGTGTCGAGATCTGAACTAAACTCGAAACTAAATTTTGAACAATTCCTCCTTAAGATTGTTGGATTTTGTATACAGATGGATCAGCCAAAGGCATCGGGTTCGTTTTGATAGGTCCCGCTGGAGCCAAATTTGCTTACGCATTAAAATAAAACTTTCCCATAAGCATAAATGAGTCTGAGTATGAGGCTTCCCTAGCAAGGCTGAGAGTAGCAGAAAGCCTCCACATCTTGCACCTTATTGCCGAAACCGATTCACAGCTTCTAGCTGGACATGTCAATGGTGAATATGAGGCAAGGGAAGAAAACATGCAACAATACCTGATCGAGGCATAGAAATTCTTTCAAAAACTCCAATATATCAAAGTGGAACATCTACCAGATATGTTACTATTGATGGGCAACTTTTCATGAGAGCATACTCATGGTCACTACTCAAATGCATCACACCGGATGAAGGCAATTATGTGTTAAGGGAGGTGCATGAAGGAATTTGTGGCTATCACATTGAAGCTTGGTCACTAGCCCACCGGGTCATGAGAACAAGATACTTCTAGCCAACTCTCGAATATGACGTAGTCAATTTAGTGAAAACTTGCCGCAAATGCCAAATCAATGACAACATACACCATCTTTCTAGAACTGAGTTACATTCCTTGAGCAACCCCATTCAATTTCATCAGTGGGGAATGGACCTCTTGGGACAATTCAATAAACCATCGGGTGGAAGAGAATTCTTGGTTGTCTCGGTAGACTATTTCACAAAGTGGATTGAAGCATGAGCTTGGACATCTATTATAGCCCATAAGGTGAAAAAGTTCTTCTAGAAGGAAGTCATTGTCCAGTTTGGAAGGAAAACAATTAGAAGTAGAAGAATTTCAAGACTTCTACTCTGAACTACAAATTGATCACTACTTCACTTCCGTGGGTCACCTACAAACTAAAGGATTAACAGAAGTATCAAACCAGATCATTCTCCAAGGATTAAAGAAAAGACTTAAGGTGGCAAAAGGAAAGGGGGTAGATGAATTGCCCAACGTCCTTTGGTCATACCGAACAACTCCAAATGTCCGAACTAAAGAATCACCATTCAACTTGTGCTTTGGAACAAATGCTCTAATCCAGATGGAAATTAGGAGCTGTTCACCCCATTGAATGGGGAATGGAATGACCAAAAGTGGCTGAAAACCTTAACTTATTGGAAAAAATGAAAAACTAAGTTGCTCGATGAGTTATTACAATAGGAAAGTTCAAAGACCACAACTAAAGGTTGGCGATTTAGTTCTTCAAAAAAACTAAGTAAGTCGACAAGAAGCAAACCGGAAACTAGATCAGACTTGAGAAGGTTCATATCTCATCATAAAGGATAACTAGAATGGAAGTTACAGATTGCGGGATATGGAAGGCAATGATGTAGCTAGAATCTGAAATGCAATGAATTTGAGAAAAGTTGTCGGCATAAGTCCTTACCTTTTTGTAATACCGGTGCATGAACCTGGATATATTCTGTAATCTTACGGATCAGACAATCCCCTTCATTCAATGAAATTAAGTTCCCCACACAATTTTTTTATTCATATTGCTTTAATTACGTTCCTTAATGCCACGACAATAGTCACAAAAAAATTAAATTCGGAACAAAAATTGTCATGCAATATATATTAACACGATCATACAAAAATCCAATATACATTAAAAAAAAAAAAAAAAAGAACTAACTAAACTAAAACTAACTAACGAGTGCATTGCACCATTAAAAGGAAACAAGACAATATGCTCCGGAAACTAAACTGGATTTGATTTTTTGATATGCTCCGGAAACTAAACTGGATTGGATTTTTTGAAGTGGGAGCAAGTTGTGCTAATGCTACCGGATCTAGGGTTGCTTCCGAAGTTAAGACACTTGTGGAATCCAAGCCAGCCCCAGTTCCCAAGGTAGCACCAACAATGGGAGATTCTTCATCATCATTAAAGACCCGTTCAGGTGAGGGAAAGGTATGACACATGTTCAGGATTTGGAAGCCCACATCCCAAGGCAGAGGATATGAGGATTGTTTATCCATGACAGCGCTGACGTGGGTAGACGAGTCATAATCTATCTCTTTTTCCTTCAGATTGTCCATCACCATCTCTATAGCCCTTTTCACCATGGTGAAGGACAACCTTGACCACATGTTCCGGAACTTCTCATGTTTGAAGAAGTCTCCTAGAACTTCCAGCTCTATAGCCAAGTCAAGGTTTCCCTCCCCATCCCCATACTACCTTTTCAAAGCATCTAGCATTGCTTTGAGTTTGGCTTTCTCCTTTGCTCTAGTAGCTAACCTGTTAGAAATTTCCTTATTTTTTAGCTCCAACTGCTGGATCTCTGTACCCTTAGTCGCAACCTCACCCTTCGAAGCCTTTATCATTTCTAAGGCTTTGGACACCATCCCCTCAGAGGCTACAACCCCATTTTCTGCATCTCTTTTCTCCCAAGCCAATGCATCGCAGTAGACTTCCATCTCCTCAATTCGTTGACACAATTCAAAGTTAAACATTGCAAATTGTAAAATTTAAATTTCTTTTTTTAAAAAAAAAATTAACAAACAACTTACCTTTAAAAAAAAAAAAGAAAAGGGAACAACAAAAAACAAAGTAAAATAGAGCAAAGGAAATGGAAACAAAACCGGATTACTTGGAAATTGTGGAGCAAAGCATTGTGTTTCACATCCTCCATAGGCAAGGTCAACATGTGAGCCTGTTCTTTAGGAGGCAAAATGTTTGGAAGACCTCTAGAGCCTTGGTGATCTAGTCATTTTCCCGAATGTTTCAGCCCGGAGATTGCGCCCTTATCTTCGAGCAAAGGCTCCAACACCTCCACCTCACTCGGAGCGACTTCTTCCACCTTCTGCCTTTTTAGCCTTTCTTCTTCCAAGTGATCCCACTTCTACTTTTGGGTGCTATCACCAGCAACGGGCATCACTAAACCCTCAACTCTAGGGGTCTCTGGCAATCCTATCTTTTGTGAAGGCTTTGGTGGAAGCTGCCTCTTTTGATGTCATTTCTTGAAGGTTGAAGGTTTTAGTGTCCATACATGCAAGAAATCAATCAAAGTAAGGAAGGACTCATCAAAGACTCCATTGAAATTAGATTGACCTTTGTTGGATAATCAACAACAACTAACCTCTTGATTTGGTAGACACTTCAATACCTCACCCTAAAGGGATTGAATGCCCCTTTGTGTAGTGATCCAAGATCCCTAAGAGGAACAATCAAGAACACTCAAGAATCATCTTGATTGATCTTCAAATTTGATTGAATTCCAATGGAATAGTGTTTGTCTAAAATTTTATCTTCGAATTACATATAAGAGACTATATAGTCTAGGTAGTAAGAAACCCTAATTAAGTCTTACAAATGGTTAAGAGACCTGAAATCCCATTTAAAATAAGTTAAAAGACCAAAAGGAATACAAAAAAGTTAATAAAATTGGGAAAAATATCGTATATGAGTGAGCAAGGGATGACTGATCTTGCGCCAGCTCGGGCAAGGGGAGCACCGAATTGCTACTGGAATTTAGTCCAGAGAGCATCCGGTGCATCCATTCGACTCCGGCTATGGTACTGTTCAACGCCAGATGGCTTTTGGTCATGCCATTCAATGTTATCTTGTGCTATCTCCGCTAGTTTAGCATCGTGCTAACTTCATTCCAAACCTTCCTAGGCTTCCCAACTTGATCTCTATGGTCCCCAATGCCCTGTTCTACATTTAGAAACCTCCCATCATTATCCATGTTGGATATTTGTTGGCTATTATTTTGGTGTTTATCCGGGCAGCTATTATTTTAGTTTTTAATAATTATAGGTGTTTGAGT
>JAOXNR010000836.1:0-10618 GCA_028571225.1 Parsonsia alboflavescens
TTGATTTGGGTTGAAGAAATCCAAACTAATAGATCATATTTGAAGAAAATCATGGTCATTAGTCACTAGCTTGAATCTCTTGTTGAAATCTTGGGCAAAATTTCATATTATGAGTGACCTTGGGTTTGGATAGATGGATGTTGAAATTTATAATTCAAGTGAATCACAAAAATCTTCATCTTCAGAGGAATCCTCCTCACAAGAGCACTCTGGGTCACACAGTCCAGAGCCAGGGACACCCATAGGAAATGACCGTTTACATGGGACGTATAGCTGGGTTCCGCTTGATGGCTGAAAGAGGACCCCGGACATCTTTTTTGCATGCTAGATCCATATATCATATGGGGTCAGCATCAGTTAGGTGAAAATCTGATTAGACTCCTCTTTCAAAAGGAATCCTAAAAGATGTCTTTACTCTTCCTTCACGTAGCCTTCTAAAGGCTGAAAGAATAGCCTGAACTGGTTCCTGTTATTGAAAGTATTCTCATAAATTGTGATCCCATCAACAGGCATGAGTTTCTCAGGATCTGCTCTCTTGATCTGTCTGGGAATCTCTATCAACGTGGGAGCCTCCGTGGAAGAATCTGCTAGAATCATCAATACTTCTGGAGATTCGCTGTTCTGTAGATCAAGGGCATGGTTTTGCAAACTGTACACCATTTGATGATGTAGAGTTTATTGATGAAGGGGCGAGTGATATCCCGGAGAGTTGGAGTTGCACCTTCAGGGATGTGCACAAATTATTGTCTTGGAGGGATATCCCATAATTTGTAACAAGGTGAGAACAACACTTCCGGAGTTGAGAGTTGTAATCACGGTTCCAATGACAGTCTTGAGTCGAGAAGTGCGATGCAAGCAGTGACTAGATGGCCCTTTCTGCCACTGTAAGTCAGAACTGGTCTGACACCACCAATGTGAAGGTGTGTGTACCCTTTGGTTCTCCACTGTGCCACTATCTCCGGCAGTTTATTAAGGGTAATATTGAGTCGAGAAGTGCGATGCAAGCAATGACTGGATGGCAATTTCTGATACCGTATGTCAACTAAGACCGACTCTGGAATAGTAGTAATCTCTACAAGATTACCAATATTTGTTGAATGTTAAGATTGCTTGGGTAAAGATAAAGAACTGGAAATATTTAAGAGCTGCGAACTGGAACTAGGAGTGTTTTCCATGGCTGAAACGAATCTCTCCCTACTCTCTCTCTCTCATCCTTCAAAATCTATAATCCCTAATTCTTCCCCCCTGCAAAACGAAAATTTTGCAACATCGGAACACTCCGTTCTAGCTCTGATACCATCGGGGTTCAAGCACCACCCTGGCACAGTTCATTCCAAGTACTCTAAGCTAGACTAGTGTGACATTCCATTCTGTACAAAGGAATAGTATATTACCTTTAATATACTACCAAAGATGGTGGCACAATGGAGAACCGAAGGGTACACACGCCTTCACATTGGTGGTGTCAGACTAGTTCTGACATACGGTGGCAGAAAGGGCCATCCAGTCATTGCTCGCATTGCACTTCTCGACTCAAGACTATTATCCTATGAGCAAGCGATCATCAGAACCGTGATTACAACTCTCAACTTCGGAAGTGGTGTTATCGCCTTGTTCCCAAATTATGCGATATCCCTCCAAGACAATAATTTGTGCATAGCCCTGAAAGTGCAACTCCAACTCACTGGGATATCACTCGCCCCTTCATCAATAATGGTGAGACTACATCATCAAATGGTGTACAGATTGCAAAACCATGAAATTGATCTACAGAACAGTGGATCTCCAGAAGCATTGATGATTCTAGTAGATTCTTCCACGGAGGCTCCCACGTTGATAGAGATTCCCAAACAGATCAAGAGAGCAGATCCTGAGAAACTCATGCCTGTTGACTGGATAACAAATTATGAGAATATATATCAACAATAGGAACCAGTTCAAGCTACTCTTTCAACCTTCAGAAGGCTACCTGACGGAAGAGTAAAGACATCTTTAAAGATTCCTTTGAAAGAGGAGTCTAATAAGATTTTCACGCAACTGATGCTCACCGCATTTGATAAATTAGATGCTAGCATGCAAAAAAGATGTCATCAAGCGGAACCCAACTATACGTCCCATGTAAACAGTCATTTCCGATGGGATGTCCCTAGCTCTGGACTCTGTGACCCCGAATGCTCTTGTGAGAAAGATTCCTCTAAAGATGAAGATGGAGTCCCCAGAAGACGGCGACGAACCAAGAAGAAAATCGATGGATGTTCATCCAGATGTCCTCCAAATGACGATGATGATGGCAAGCCTAAGACAATGCCAGCTCCTAAGCCCTTCACTAGCCTCTCGAATTTCTACCGGCCTTATCCTAATATCGGCTTTATTACCCGTGAATAAAGAAAGTCCTCCATTTGTGATATCCGTCTTACCCTCTATCAGTCTTACCCTCCATCTAACACGATGGACTATTATGAGCTATCTCCTTATTGCAGACAAGCAGAAAGAAGAAGGAATACGATGGATTACTATGAGCCGTCTCCCTATTGCAAGCAGACTAAAAAGATCACACCAGTTGAGCTAGCACCAATTCCATGCATGATGAACAAGCCCACAATGAGTTCATATGCTTCTGATTTCCCATCTTTGGAAAGGAGAAAAAACAAGGATGAAAAACGAGCATCAAGGCCCTATATTTCTCAAAATGCAATTGATGAGCGTGGAAGACAAATTCCATTGAGCCAAGCAGAGGAAGTTCTCAATTGGCAGACGGATAACGCCATTGCCTAGAACCGCATGTTCACCAGAATCGACGATAGAGTCAACTAAGTTCAAAAGAAAGTTGACTTTGTAGAAAAAGATGTACCAGGAGATACTGGACAAACACAATGTTCTTGATCTTGACTTGAAGGCGATGATCCATATCGCCACAAATCACTGCACTGAGTTTGATCAAAAAATGCCAAGAGATACATAAACTAAAAAGAAAAATTGAAAATTATGAAAAAAAGAATTCCCAGACTGCTCCAATTCCTTTGACTCCATCACAACGATTCTTGATGTTTGGCGTTCCAAATCATCCACCAACTTTCCATACACCAACACCACTTTTCTTTGGACAGCTGAGCCCTGCTCGACCTCAAGCAGAAAGAATACCAAATTATAGCATTCCAAACTGTAGTTTTGGGAAAGATGGGCGAAAAAATACCCTTATGTCCACCCAAAGTCAAAAAAGAAGCTTACACGCTCAACTCCTCAATCGGAAACATTCTGACCCGAGGGGACAAGATATAATTAGGCAGAGAAGGCAAAGGCTCCAACTAAGCCTGATGTTGCTCATCATGAATCTTCTAGGAAGGAAGAAACCAGAGAATCTACACCAGCAAGTTCTTTCAAATAGCCAGGCCCTCCTTCAGCAAATCCAGCTCCGCAACTGACGGTGTCATATCAAGCTATTGATAATCAGACATCTTCTGGCAGTTCAAATGAAGAATCCATGTTCGAGGCATCCTTCGGAAGCATTTCTAAGTGCACTGACTCAGGAGATGAGAAGATGGACATTTCAAGGATCCTTATGAATACCCCAGGTCCCTCAGGATCAACAACACATGCTGAATTTAATGACTATGAAGAAGATGATGGAGATGAGTCTATGGCAGATAATCAACCACCACCACCACAAACCGCTCCTCCGGAGAAATCTCAAAAAACAACTTGTTTCACTTTTGATGACATTCCCATCAGCAGAAGACGTGAAAGATTCCAGGAAATGTCAGCATGGGTTAATACACAGTTGTTAAAGGGATTACCTTTGAATAGCATTCTTTTTGAATTTTTTAGTCGTTCTGTTGGTACTCTGCATGATTGGTTCATTTCATTAGATACTATTGATAAAAATCTATTACTTACAGGTTCTTTGGATCAATGGATTAACATAATATTTAAAGATTTTGCAGGTGATTACTCTTTGGAAATCAAACAGGAGCGATAGGATTTCTTAGAGATGAAATGTTGTTCTTTAACGCCTAAAGACCTCAACAGGCACTACAAAAGGATGACAGAAATCTACTACCGACTTGGTGAAATAAGAGATCCAAATCTTAAACAAGTATACAATTCCTCACTTCCAGAAAAGATCCAGCCCGAGTTGAACAAAATGGTTGAGCTTTTAGGAAACACATTGGCAAATCTTGGACTTCCAGAGATCCATCAAGCAACATTCACATGCCTAGAAAAGCTCCGTGAAAGAAGAAAGGTTGTTGAAAACTTCTTTCATGGAAAGAAGAAGCTCGAAAAGATTTGCCACAAAAATTATGAAATTGGCTGCCCAAAGACAAAGAAATGCAGCTGTAAGCCCATGAAAGAGGTTTCCTAAGCAGAAAAAGTACAAATCCAAGAAAAAAGGCCATTTTGCAAGAAACTACCCAAACAAGAAGGCCAAGGCTTCAAAGCCCGTTTCACAATTGATGTTGGAACGTTCAGAATCTCACGTTGAATCGGTGTTCTTAGAGCAAAGCCATCCCGACCAGGATACTGCTTTTGCCAACGAAATTACAGATTCTGAATTTGAAACATAAGAGAATGATTCAGATAAGGAATCATGTTTAACTATTTTTACTGTTAATAATGTTTCAGATATCACTTGGTGGTTTCTCTTTTAACATCAAATTATGCCCAACCAGTCAAAACTATCGGATTCTTAGACACTGGTGCCATGAAAACAATGATGAATCCAGACATTCTCCTAGCGGAATAGTGGACAAACACATATGCCTGATTTCAAGCAGCTAATGGAGAAATTTTCCAAGGCAATCTCATACCTGGACACCCAGTAGGGATAATCTCTTTCCAGATTGCATAATCTGGTTAAAAGTTTTCAGGAATAAACTCCATGGTAAAGATGTTCTTATCGGAAGGGATGTATAAGCCAAAGTACAAAAATTGAGAGTTCTCCCTCATGGAATAGGATATAAACATCAATTTCAACCCTTTACTCTTGTTACTAATATGTTTGCTATTTCTGACACTACTAGTAAATTTCAATCGATAAATAACATGTTAAAAAAATTTTGTGCAGATTCTCATGCAGGCCTTAAGCACAAAAACCCATTTTTGCAAGAATAAAGAATTCATTGTTAAGCTCCCTTTTAAGCTTAATGAAGACATTAATCTGACCAAAGCAACACATCCCGGAATGACACTAGATGATCTTAAACTTGCTCAGGAAGAATGTGCTCAACTACTGCAACAAGGTCTGATTGAGCCAAATGATTCAGGTTGGGCATGTCAAGATTTCACGTGAACCAATTTTTAAACCTTGGAACAAGTTGTGCAAGTCCTTTGAACCAGGTTATTCAAGTTGAGCAAGTCCGAGGTAAGAAAAGGTTATTCTTCGACTATAAACCTTTGAACCAATTTTTAAAAGACAATAAGTTTCCGCTCCCAAGGATTCAAAAACTTTTTGCTCATTTGGCGGGAGCAAAAATCTTTTCAAAATTTGATTTGAAAGCTGGTTTTTTGCAATTGGGAATTGCACTTGATGAACGTTATAAAACTACTTTTTGCATTCCTAATGCCCAATATCAATGGAAGGTGAAGCCATTTAGTCTGAAGGTTGCCAATTCAACTTTTCATAAAGCCATGACCAAGATTTTCAAGCCTATCCTTCATAGCTCTTTGATCTACATTGATGATATCCTACTTTTTTCCAAGGATGATGAAGCTCATTTGTCACTGTTAGAACAGTTCTTTGAACTCATCAAAAATCAGGGCATCATGTTATCTGAAAAGAAAAGTTTCCTCAGCCTTCCAAAGGTCGAATATCTTGGCATGAAAATCACTGAAGGAAAAATCCTACCAAGTCCACACCTAGTTGAATCTCGTCCTTCTTTTCCTGATGAATACCTATCCGTAAAAGAAATCCAACAATTCCTTGGCATCATCAGCTACATCAAAACTTTCCTTCCTGACTCCTCCAAGTATATCAGTCAGTTATCCAAACTCCTGAAAAAGAAACCACCTCCATGGAGCCATGAACAAACCCTAGCAGTCCAAGCCCTCAAAAAAATGTGTCAGAAACCTCTTCCACTCCACATTCCTTCCACAGGTCACAGAATCTTATAGACGGATGCAAGTGATGAGTTCTAGGGAGTAATCCTCATTGAAGAACTCAATGGCCAAAAACATTATTGCGGTCATGCCAGCGGTCAGTTCAAGGATGCAGATAAACACTATAACACCATCATCAAGGAGATCCTAGTAGTCAAGTATGGGATCAGAAAGTTTGAGTTCCACCTGATCAGTCATGAGTTCACAATACAGATGGATAATTCCTCTTTCCCAAGGATCATGGAATTTAAAAACAAAGCTATTCCTGAACCTGAACTCCTTCGCCTGAAAGATTGGTTCTCCAAATACCAATTCCAAGTTCAACACATCAAAGAAGAGTCCAATATCCTAGCCGATTTGCTATCCAGACCAAAAAAGAAACCTTTGCCTACCCTGTTCTTTCGAAGCCTACCCAAACCCATACCTATCATCTTCACTATCCTAGAATTTTACCCACCTGAACTAGCCCATTGTGACACAATTAACCAAGTCAAAGAGTATGCCAAAAAAACTGTGTTTAAACACCAAGCCTTAACCTGTCGAGAACAAAACCGGTTCCATGATGTATCCTTTGATCCCGATCAACCTTTCAGCAGCATTATGCATTTTTCTCATGCCGGTCCCATGTCAGAAGATATTCTCTCTTTTAGTCCACTCAGGATTGGTACGAAGACTGTTGCCAGTAGCTTCACAATGATCCAGGAGAGACAAATCAGGTGTACATTATACACTTAGATTATTTTATGACAAAGCATATGGATTTCAAGAAAACTTATTACAAGCCAAGGCCTTATCCACGGATCAGCAAATGGATTTTAACGGAACCACCTTTGACTCAGCCGTCCATGCAGCTAGCTTGAGATAAACTCCTTGTTTACTTAAAGTCCAAGAATGCTTCTCCAGAGGAACCACCAAGTTACAATTATGCAAATATCTTTGAAGAAGACGGCCAGCCTAAAGAAGACATCGTTTGGGATGGGTGCCCGATGCACTGGGAAGTTCCACTTTCAGATGCTTATCATTGGTATCATTGGGCACAGAAACTTCATCAAGAAAAGACTTCTCCATCAAGCAAAGATCCGGCCTCCTCATCTTCACGGATGGAGTCCTAGTCATCACATGCAATTCGGCCACCTCAGGGAAGAAATAAAGCCTACTCATCAAGGAAAAATCACAAGTGGAAGAAGCTCTCATTGTCATATTCTATGTTGTGTCATTTCCATTTTGTTTTCTCCTAGGTTTGTTGCAGAGTCTTGTGATCTTTTGATTACAAAGTTTGTTTGTCTTACGTTGAGAATTTGAGGTTGTCTTTTGAATTGGAAGTACCGATCCTCTATTAGAGGTCAAGTTAGAGTTAGTTCCAGTTTATCTTCCAAGTTAAGTTGAGTCACAATTTGTAGAGTGTCTACTGAAGTCTCTTGTAAAGTGTCTACTTTAAATATTTTCCTATCAATAATATCATGACTCTTTCGATTTCTCTCCCGAAATATTTTTGAATTCCTAAAGCGTCTATTGTTCCTTCCAGTATTGCCCAGTTATAGGTGAACCATGACGGCCATGTTAGTATGCACAAGCATTATCCTTGAACAGTGAGATAGAGGAAAAGAGAGTACCCACTTGCGAGGGATAGATATAGGGGAAAGAAGTAGTCGGGACGAACTGTGTCAGGGTTTGGCTTGAACCCTGATGGTATCGCCAGGTGCAACTTCATATGCTCCCAACTTTGAGGTAAGGAACGGATCACTACTTGCACTTGCTATTCGTCAGTGAGAATATGGCCAGCATCCTTCAGCTTATTGATCATGTTTCACATTTTTCTCAAGTGTTATTTCATGGACTGACCATTAGGCTTCTTGTACGTGTCAAACCTGATGGTGAGCTGTCTCAGCTTGGTTATAGAAGTATGACCAAACCTAGCTGCCAGTGCATCCCAAATCTCATTGGCATTTTCAAAACGCTTGAACTCTCACATGACATCATTTTCCATTCTACTTAGCAATGTGACACGAGCCAGCGAGTTCTTCTTTTTCCATGCAGCAAATGCATCCTTATCTTTTTTATGTGGTGCAGTGGTTCCATCTTCAGATTCTTTTATAACAAGGTTAAGAGCTTCAAGAGACTCTTACTCTTCTAGCACATATTGGATTTTCATATTCCATATCTCATAATTGTCACTATTAAGCTTCTCTCCTTTGTTCAATTCAGCCACAATGTTCTTAGAAGCTAAAGCCCTTGGATCTAAACAAATCAGACTCACAAGCACTATTCATTAATGCCTATCATTTATGCATCTATTTTACATAAACTAATTATGTTAATAAATAATTTCACTTCGGGTTTCAAAATAGAAAGTTCACGAAGTTCCCAATCATCATCTGAAATCCCCACTAGAAATTATCATTAATATAATTATTTTTAGTAAAATTGAGTTCTCTTAAATTTACTAGAACCCTTTAGAACTCCCCACTATTCATTACACATAAAGCACAATTAAATAGAATTATGTCATAAACAATAATAATTAAATGTATCACAAAGATATACATAAGATAATTCAACAATAATGGATACTACCAACATGATTATCCACTTAAAAAGGGAATATTTACATAAAAAGGGTAACAATAATGAAAAAAAAACAACATCAAGTTTTCGTAAGCTTCTCATTAACAAGGAATGATTCAGTCAATTCTTTAGGCAATTTCATCGATGACCCCAAAATAAAGTTCCTCGGAAAACACTTAGATTTCAGCCAATGTGTATTCAATTTGCACCAAGACCCATGCATCCCTAGAGTTGACATCTTAGTTGCCCCAGTCATTGCATAAATCTTCAGAAACTCTTTCACATAATTTGAATAACTCAAATAATTGTGAATTTTCTAAAAATCATCAAAGACCTTTACCATTCTCCAGGAAGAGTGGCTTTCAAAACTTTGATCATCTCATAACCTGGGATAATCTTGAATCATTTCATTGAATTTGATGATGTGCATTATCATATCAACGTCACAATCGCATCGATAAATTTTCAATCCATTCATCAAGGTCGAAAGAACCGATCTTTCTTCATCCGTTCTTGGGAATACATGATAGTGCATCCTTTGTCCCATTGTTCCCGCAACAAATGCAGAACGATAGAGGATTATGCATAATCCAGTGTTCATCAAAAAATATTCTAATCTGAACATATCAAGAATGATTCGATAGGAATTACCATAATACAGAATAAACCGTCCGATGGTATTGAACCAATTGAGTAGACACATTGCAATTTTAACATAGTATGTTTAAAAAAAAAAAAAAAGCAAACAGAAAAAACCTTGTCCTTATTTTTATAATCTAATGTCTGGATTTTGACGAAACTGGTAGAGGAAATCAAGGAATTACTAACTAAAGATTCATGAAATAGAAATTATATTCACTTCAACGTCTCAGTAATTTCGTGGAAACTTTCGTTAATTGTTTTAATTTCAAAAACTATCCTGCACCAGTATATAAATATATATATATATATATAGAGAGAGAGAGAGAGAGAAGAACTAATCCTTCCTTCCCCTGTTATTCTTATTGTCGACATGCAAAACAGAGTAAGACTTTAGTGCATTAATTAGCTTGAAAATAAAAAAATGAAATAAAGAATCTCAACGTGTTCCTAATACATTCTCCGATATCATCATAAGCGAACAATATCAAAATGAGGTTTTCGTCTTTTCTAGCCAAATTCATCACGTTGCCTAATCACGAGTCCAAGCAACAATTTTTATTTCGAAACAAACAACGTATATTTACTGTAAAATAAATAAATATATATATATATATATATATATATATTTATATATTACAGGTACTGCAAAGAATCTTATGCATAATGTACTCATTTAATCAGCAACAATGTAAACTATCATCTGCAATGATAGTGGAAGTACAGATATGACCAAAAAACGAAAATCCTCAGGCTATGTAAACAAAAAACGGATACCAGAAACAAATGATCGGGACACAATAACACATGCTCGGATACCAATGAAGGATACTTTATCCTCTAAGATGTGGAAACGAATTTAGATAATAATTTGCAGAAGATATGCTAGAGATCATATTGAACCACAGATCAAAAGTATATTACAATTATGAGCATACATTATTAGCCACAGATTATAAGTCCCTTTGCAATCTATTGAGAATCAATGTCTTGAAATGAGATGATTAAAGGAGGGAATACTGCTCTTTGTTCTATGTTTTTTCTCTCTATAAAAATATCGTTAATAAAAAAGTTATATCCTCCTTTAAATATTTGTCTAAAAGAAGTTGTTTGAAAGAAAGGTCATATCCCTTTCTTTTAATTAACCGCTCGTTTAGCAGTTGTTCTCACTAAGGGACATATCCCATTATTAATGACCTATAATTCTATCAATTAAGCCATATACTCCTTCCATAAATCAATAGCTAGCAATCATTTAAAAAAATTAAGCTAATTGAAAAGGAATGAGAAAATGACAATTTTGCGCCCAAGTTGTACCCCG
>JAOXNR010000837.1:0-10615 GCA_028571225.1 Parsonsia alboflavescens
TTTCCTTTCATTTAGTCTTTCAAAATTCCATTTATGATCTTTATTTTCTAAAACATCTGTCCATTTTAAAGTTCTGGTTACAAAACTACTAGATCTGAAAAAATTTGTTTCTAATAAGAAGGTTTCATTTGGATTTGAATTTTGAATTGCTTTTTGGGTTTACTATTGTTTTCATAAGTTTATAATAGATCCTATAGACTAATACCAATCCTCCAGTTCCAGTTTCTACATTGTAATTTTTAATTTGCATGTGTAAAGTTAATGCTTCTAGAAAGTGGGGTTCATTCAAGTCTAGGGAACAATTTGGGTAACAGTTCATATAAAGTGGACCATTACCTACATTAGATTCTAATACTGCAATTATGCTTCAATCGAAGTCTAGCCACCTAGAATCCCTAATGATGAGGCATACTAGTTGACTACGACCTACTAATGTAAACAACGGTTTAACTGCAATTTGAACTAAGCCAATATGACAATATTTAAATTTTTTCTATTTATGCAAATTTGTGACATGTTGATTCATTAAATAAACAATTCCAAATTCTCTATCTATTGATATTGTATTTTCTGTAGTTTTGATTATGTAATCCTGGGTAAAATCAAATATTCCTCTATGATAGATTTTACTAATATTTTCAGATGGTATATTCCAACTTGCTAATTTCCTCTCAATATCATTTAAAGGGATACTAATTTCTTGATCATTTATATTATCATTATACAAATCAGAAAGATTTGTTATGCTAGAAGTTGAGCCTCACATGATTCAAAACCTTATGAAAAAGTCTTTCTATCCAGTAGCTATATCAATCAATAATCTAGAAATATCTCTTCTATCTTAATCCTTAAGTTTTCTATCACACACCTCCTATGGGGATCTTAGGACTTACCTAAGCATGGACTCTCCAGGTATGTTGTCTGCTTTCTCAGGGGTTCTCTTGCATGGTCCGGCCCTAACAAACGCCTTCCACCTGCAGCTTAACAAACGGGCTACTCCAACCGTCTTACAGTCCACCCTGATACTAATCCTGAGAACACACAGATTCTGAACACCAAGTTTTGAATCATCCTAATCTTTGGCAAGATATGATAGGGAAACAAAGGATTAAGAAAGAAAGAGAGATTTGAAGATTATCTCATGATTTCGCTAAAGGAAGAAAGAATAAAAGCTTTTAAGTTTTCATCCTTTAGGCTTTGAAATCATCAAAACTTGGCTCTGATACCATTCGGGAGGAAGTGGATAGTTTTTCGCAAAACAATGATTTTTCAAATCATTTTTCTTAAAATAAAATTGAAAACGAAGAACTTACTCGGAAAAGTCTCTTCAAATAAACTTCAAATTTATAAACTTCTTCAAATGAAAGTTTACAAGAGTTGATCAGAGGGAATTCACAAATCTAGAGGGAAAATTGTTGTGAAGGGAATTCGGTGTCCCCTCCCTAATACAAATGTTGTCTATTTATAAGAGTTCTAATTCAGACTTCAAATTTTTCTTTTCAGGTCCAGAGTACAAATTCTTTTCAACTTTAATAAAGAGATTCTTTCTTTAATAAAGTAGATCTTCAAATCTGCAAGTCGGCACTTCTGGACAAATCTTCTTGCTATAAAGTAGATTCCTTCAAGTGTCGGCAATGGATATCCAGTTGTCTGGGTCCCAACTGGTCTTCAATTATTTTCTTAGTGAGGTCAAGTCTTCTTTTGCTGTTTGTGTCTTGTCGGTCATGGTGAGTAGAGTAATTGATATGCTGCTGCTAACCCTTTTGGATCCTCGATATCACCAGTATCTCCAAAAGGAGATACTGCAAGTGGTTCTTCGTCGTCTTCTGCTTCCTGCAATTACGAATACAATTTTGCAAATTCTTCTTGAATTTGTGTTTTTGATTTTTTTGTAGAGATAGTCGATGAAGAGTCTTCTCTTGTTTTCTGAATGGATTCTTTGGGAGACCATCCTCGGACAGTGATTTCTCGACAAAGATATTTAATCATTTCCATGTTTTCATATTTGAATTTCCAACCAATAATAAAATTAAATTTTCTACTAAAGAAAAATCCGCAGTGCTACATATGTTCTGGTTGTCCTGCAATGTTTGCTTTCTTCACAAATTCTTCAAATTCTTTTTTCTTCTGAGGGCAAAGAATTTCATAGGTCTCCAAATTGTTTCCACCAGTAATAAAACCACCGGGGAAAAGTGCTAATTCCATTTTGATCATATTTAATAAACCAAGTATGTGTTGCTTCTCGTAAAAAGAGAAAGTTATTCCAGGCATCCAAGTAATCCATAAAGTTGTATGAAGGAGGCCTACAAGGGACTTCAAATTGTTTTGGAGAATGCAGGGCAGAAGAATTCCAGTTTTCTAATGTTAGGAGTTTTAGAATTCTAATATGAGAAAAGGCAATACCTTTTGGATTTGTCTCATGTTCAACTTCGACAGATCCAGAGTGTACAAGTATATGTTCATAGAAAGTTCGATCTTTAATGGGATCACTGTTGAAAATATAGCTTCCTTTTATATAGGCATGTGGAAGGAGTTTATTGACAAGTTTATTTTCAGTCAAGTGAAGAAAGCTTCTTTCAATAGGTAGAATTGGAATAAGAGAGACAGGAATATTTTCAAATGTTTTAGGAGAAGGTTGTTCTAGTGGTTGTTTGCTAGTGTTGGGAGTTACAACTTCTTTATAAGTTTCTGATATGGAAAGTGCATAATGACTCGAACTCATTTTGATAATTTGGGTTTTACCTTCTTTTTCATTTTTACTAGTGGAAGGAGGGACAATATCAGAAAGGGTGATAAGTTTGCTTGATGGAGAAGGTAATGCAGGAAAGGATCCTAATACAGAAAATCTATTTTGAGAAGGTGGAGGAGCTTTATTTGGTTGCATTCTAGCTCTTAATTGGGATGTTGATATGGGTCTCATGCTTTTCCCTGCAAAAATTCTCTTGTTAAAAAATCAGCTAAAAAATTCTTATTTCCATTAATAAATTCTATATCGAAATCAAAAGCGGATAAGATAGCTTGGCATCTTGCAAATATTTGTTTTGAAACCAAATTTTTAACATCTTTAATCAAAACTTCTTTTGCAGACTTACAGTCTGTTCTAATAAAAAAATGTTTTATTTATCAAATCATCTTGAAATTTTGAGACACATAAAACAATAGATAAAATTTCTTTTTTAATAGCACTATAATTTTGTTGACTAGTATTCCACAGTCCAGAATGAAATCTTACAATTTCTTCGGGAGATGTGTCTGTTTTCTTTTGTTTAAGAATACATTAAAAACCAATTTCAGAGGCATCGGTTTCAACAATAAGGAATGCTTGTGGATCAGGGAGACTGAAGCAAGGTTTTTTACAAGTCTTTTAATTTGCTGAACAGTTTGGGTCTGTTCTGCACCCCAAATGACTGGTGTCTTTTTCAAACGATTGTAAAGAGGTTTGCAAATGAGTTTCAGAATGGGAATAAAATCTACCACATAATCTAAACATCCTAAAAATCCTTGTAATTGAGTCTTATCTCTAATTTCATCTGGGAATTTATCTGCAAATTCTATAGACCTAGTAATAGGCTTATATAGCCCTTTATCCAAATCATGACCTAAAAATCTACTCCTTGTTTGAAATAACTGCAATTTATGGCACTCACCACCAACCCATTTTTCTTGGCAATGTCAAGAAAAAGACTCAAATGTTTAAAATGCTATTCTAAGGACTCACTAAAAACCAATACATCATCAATATATACAATTGAATCTAGTAAAAGGTTTAAGTATGTCATTCATTACCTTTTGAAAATCAGATGAGACATTTTTTAATCCAAATGGCATAACATTCCATTCATACTATCCAAATGATACATTGAATGTTGTATTATATTTATCCTTTTCAGCTATTTTAATTTGCTAAAAACCAAATTTCATATCAAATTTACTATAGATGACTGATCCTATCGTTCTTTTTAACAAATCTCTTTTATTAGGAATAGGATATCAAATCCATTTCAAGACTTTATTTAAAGGCTTATAATTAATTACTAATTTAGGTGCTCCACGTTCTTTTTTTTAGCATTATTGTTAACATAAAATGCAGAGCAACTCCTTGGTGATCTTGATTCTCTAATGATGTTTTTGTCTAATAAATCTTGTATTTCTTTTTTGCAAATTTCTATTAATTCTTGGTTCATCTGGATAGGTCTAGCTTTTTTGGGTATATTCTTTCTTCAAATCCTTCTACATAAGGTAATTCTACTTCATGTGATTTTCTATTCCAAAAGCTGTTGGTATATCAGAACAAACTTCTTGTTTGATTCTATTGGTTATTTCTTCAATTTTATTTTTTATTTCAATTTGTTGTAATTGATTTTCAATTCTTTTATATTTAATTGAAACTTAGAATCTTTAATTACCTTACGAATTACCTGGGACTAAAATCGACAAGCTCAAAATAATTTATGCATCGTTACTGGAATTATAGGGTTATCAGGAATTACAAGATTCTAACGGCTAAACGGCCACCTGCATAATGCCTTCTGTCTTCACCTCAAACCCCCACCATAATAATACGGCAATTATCAAGCATGAATGCCCAAATGGAAATTCAGAAATTCTGAGCTAATGGAACTTACATTTAAAAATATATTATTATGAAGAAGAGAGAATGTGTGCAAGAGAGAGAGAGATTGAGTTTAGAACTCTGATTCTTGAAATGGGAGAGGGAAACTATTAATAGGGGGGAAGCCGGACATGAAACCCCGGACTTAAACCGATTGGAATCCGCACAGGAAAACAACAAAGGTGGCCGACAAAAGGCAACCCCCAAAAGCAAACAAATGGCCGACAAAACAAATGCGGGCCAAAAGGAAAAGCAAAAGTGATCGAAAGCATAAGGAGGTCACAAAAGTCAAAAGTAAAAGTGGCCAAAATACATGCGGTATTCTCAATTTCCCTAGGAATAGATGCATCATCCGAATCTGAAGGAGAGAAGGATGAAGCAAGAGGAATAGGTTCCTCTATAGCAGGTTTTGTGATAACACTAACCCGCAGATTCTTAAGTTTATCTTCTAGAATCTTAACAAAAGAATCACTAGGATCACCTAGCTTAAACCCTTTAACTTCAATAGAAGGTTTGATAATGGGTTCTTTTGAAGTACTAGGAGCTTTTTTCTCCGGTACTGGAATGATCGGGATTTTAATAATATAATCCTCAAGAGATTCAATATGTGAACCTAAATGTTGGAGATACAAGTTGGTATAATTTAACTGTTTAAAGATACTAGAGATATCTCTACCAGTAGTCTCCAAATCAGCTTTTAGCTTGATATAAGCTGAAGCTTCAAATGATACATCCCCTTGTTTTATGACTAAGGGATCAGAAGGAGCGTATATAGACCTCAATAGTCTTCCTTCTTTAGTTTTCCATGATTTAGTTATCATGTCTAGTTTTTGTCTTGTTTCTAAGACATAAAATGTGGTAAACCACAGAATGAAATAAAGTATTGTATTATACTTTGCCAAATGAGCATAATATTTCTCTTTCCACTAATAAATAAATGTTTGATCAAAAGTAAAGAAATACCAGTCTCTAAATGGTTTATTACTGGGCTCATTAAATTCTTTGCTCAGTAAAAGCGTAATAGGGCTTCTAGGAGAAAAGTCTTTCTTTTCCCCAGTTCGAATACTAAATTTATTTAATTTAGGAAATGGGAGAGAGGTAACCATTTGCTCCTCTATTTGATGATTAAGATAGATAATATCCATCTAAACCCTAAATCCCATAACCGATTCACTCGGTATCTCCATATCTAGAGGAGATGGTCTCTGTGAAGACTCATAAGTTCCATGTGGAATATTTTGTGGGGAAAATGTATTTCATTTACCCTATGGGATGACCCAATAATATCAGGAATCCTTCCTGAGATAGATGCTCTGTTATTAAGTATAACAGAAGAGTCGGAATGTCTAAATTGTCCTTGGGAAAAGGATCTAGACCTGGTTGTTGTACTAGCTAGTCTAATACGTTGAGTAGGAGTGAAAGATATTTCTACTTCACCATCATCATGTTGAACTATTTGCTCAACATCTTGACTTACTAATGGCCTAGGTAGGGCTGCCTCAGGCACGACCCAACTATCAGGAAAATTAATATCTTCCCAATTAAGTAGCTTATTTGTAGCCATTTTGATAGTAGTCAAATTAGTCTCCACGACTACAATTTTGCCATTTGAATCTATTTGTTTCACACGAGGGCTTAGCGTATTCATTACTCTAAAATAAAATCTATAGATTATTGCTATAGTTTCAGACCCTGGAAGGAAATTATAACCATGGGTTTGGACTTTAAGACTGATAGCCTTAAAGAGATTTTTATCTGTTAATGACAGACATAAATTTGGGTATACATTAAAGTATACTGGCCCATGACTCAAGCTAGTTTGAGCCACTCCCATCAAAGATGGTTTCCAGTCCAAGCATCTAGCATCTCGTAGAGTTGCCAGAATAGATGCATTTAACCTAGCAAGGGTTAAGGGCTTAAATGCCACTTGGACTAAGCCAATATGGATATAATGATATCCATCGCTATGACATCGCGAGATATCATTAGGGGATAATAATTCAAGGTCGATATTATTATCTTCCATTGTAACAGATTGTTCCATAAATTTTATGGAATACTTAGATCTAAGATCTAAGGAGCCAAATTTATATATTCGGCTAGATGGAACTGTAGGAACAGTCCAGTTGTTAAGAGCTTCCACATCTTGGAAGTCCTGCGTCTCAGTATATTTTACTGAGGTAGAGCCACTGCTAGGTCTGAAGAACCCTAACATGAACAAGATATATCTCATTTTCTCATATCTTAACTGAATTCTTGATTATTGATAATAAATCAATTTCCCATAACAGAACATTAATTGAAACTTAGAATCTTTAATTACCTTACGAATTACCTGGGACTAAAATCGACAAGCTCAAAATAATTTATGCATCCTTACTGGAATTAGAGGGTTATTAGGAATTACAAGATTCTAACGGCTAAACGGCCTCCTACCTAACGCCTTCTACCTTCACCTTAAACCCCCACCATAAGAATACGACAATTATCAAGCATGAATGCCCAACACATAAGGAAACAAAGATTGCCAAATCATAATCAGATATTATGCATGGGATAAATGATTCAATATGAATAACCAAAATTCAGAAGATAAAAAGAAAACAAGATATAATCAAGTTTGCCAATCATGGCTCTGATACCAAAAGAAGCGGAAAATGGAAATTCAGAAATTCAGAAATAATGGAACTTACGTTTAAAAATATATTATTAGGAAGAAGAGAGAATGTATACAAGAGAGAGAGAGATTGAGTCTAGAACTCTGATCCCTGAAGAGGGAGAGGGAAACTATAAATAGGGGGAAGCCAGACATGAAACCCCAGACTTCAACCGATTGGAATCCGCACAGGAAAACAACAAAGGTGGCTGACAAAGGGCAACCACCAAAAGCAAACAAATGGCCGGCAAAACAAATGCGGGCCAAAAGGAAAAGCAAAAGTGACTGAAAGCATAAAGTGGTCACAAAAGTCAAAAGTAAAAGTGGATAAAATACATGCTGCCAAGAAATAATGGAAAAAAGGGACCCACACATAAGTGGTCCAAAAGAAAAAGTAAAATGGTGGAAGATATGTTTGCCACTATGTCCCTATCGGACTAATGGAGATGAGCTGCTCCAGGAGTGCAAGTTGGCGATGGACATAAAGATGGCTTTATGTCACTTTCTTCTTGCCTTTGTCCTTTGGGATTTTGGACTGAGTGGACTGGATAAATTCATCCCATTTTTGTGCCATGACCTGCTGATATAGGTCTTCTTCCTCTTCCAGTGGTTGGCTGTCTGGAAGGAAGCTTTCATCCGAAGTAATGGACATCCTCATAGATGTGGTCTTGGGGATATCCGAAAAAGTGCTACAGAATTGTTGCTTCATGAATTCCATGCACTTTAGCATAATTTCTTCAGAAGAAAGAGAAGGATATTTCTTCTCATAATAAGATTTGATAGATTTCAAATCAGAAGTTGCTGGACCAATTTTTCTAGATTCAGTAGTAGACTGATATTGAATATACTCATCTACTTTAGACTTGATTTCTTGGACAGTGCAATCTACTGGCCATTGTAACCACCATCTATAATGGAAGGTTCGGAATAAATAGGGAATTTCTAATTTGTTTTTAGCAACATCAACTCCCCATTTCCGTATCCACGGCATTGTGAATTCGGCATAAAAATATAATATGCATTGGCCATGCATTATTTTGATGGCTTTATTGAGCACAGGATGATGCTCAATCTAAGATGTGTATAATTCTTGAATTTCTTCTGGTAATAAGTCTAGTTCGGGACCAAACTTACTCCACCAATCATAAAACCATAATGGTATGGTTTTAGTCTTAGCAAAAAATTCTTTGCTAAATTGGAAGAACCACGAATGTTTCTTCTTTGGATTTTCATAATAGAAGGTATTCTTCCATGCATCCATGTAATCAAAATAATTATACTGATAGGTATTTCCATCAGGTGTGGATGCCATCTTTTGATGGACAATCCGGTGTTTGAATGGGTCCATTCCCCAATCAACCAAATTCATGACTTTGATTTTAGTGCATTTACTATAATCAATAATCCCGGAAATAGGATTATTATTATGGTAGAAATATCATATTTCTACTGAACCAGTACTCTCCAATATGGTTGAGTAAAACATGCGGAGTTTGTATAGGCTCTATTAAACAGATATTTCTATAAAATATAAGCGGGATCATGAATCCATCCAAGATCTTCCAATTCAATTGGTAAGATTTTCTCGGTGTGAGAACTAGTAATATGGGCTAGTTCTGAGCTTACCAAATCTTTCATAGAGATTTGATTTTTATCTAGAGCTTTTTCTCCAGATGTAGAAGGAGAACCCTTCTTCCCCAAATATTCTTGGAGATTTGTCATCCTTGATGAGCTTTCTTGAGGGGTCGTATTTCTTCCCCTTCCTCTACCACCTTTGGTAGATAAGGATGCTTGGGATCCTCTACCACCTCTGCTTCGGTAGCGATTCATCTTCTTTTTCTTTTTGGATGCCTGTTCATCCTTTTTCATGTACCCTGCAAAAATTCACTGGTCAGAAAATCCAGAAGAGAATTATATTCCCCTCTCATGTATTCAATATCAAAATCAAATACAGATAATTGTGCTTGCCAGCTAGCAAAGATTTGCTTAGCAACTAGATTTTTTACATCTTTTTCGATGATTTGTTTGACAGCACTACAATCAATTCTCAATAAGAATTTTTTATTTAACAAATCATCTTGCATTTTATTAATGCTTTTAACAATGGAAAGCATTTCTTTCTTAATTGTTGAATACTTCTGTTGGGTTTCATTCCATTTACCAGAAATAAAACAGACTAATTCCTCTTGATTAGTCTCTGGATTCCTTTTTTTAAGGATTCCTCCATACCCTATATTAGAGACATCAGTTTAAACAATTTTATCAAATAGTGGATTTGCAATTTTCAAACATGGTAAATATTGTAGTCTTTGTTTGATTTTTCTAACTGCAGCAGTATGGCTAGCAGTCCAAGGACTAGATTTCTTTTTTAATCTAGCATAAAGAATAGCAATATCACTTGCTAAATTCTTGTAATAGGAAGAAATATAGTTTAAACTTCCTAAAAACCTTTGTAACTGTTTTATATCAATTATCTCTTCTGGGAATTTCAAAGCAAATTCAATACTTCATTGAATCGGGATTATTTGCCCCACAGTAATGTGATGGCCTAAAAAGCAAACAGTGGTTTGGAACAAAGTCATTTTAGGCGCAGAAATCGCCAATCCATAGGTGATAATGAGATGTTTCAGCACTTTAAGATGCTTAAAATGCTCATCTAAAGTCCTAGAAAAGACTAGGATATCATCAATGTAGACTAATATGAAGTCTGCATAAGGATTAAAGATATCATTCATGATATGTTGAAACTCAGAAGGAGCATTCTTTAATCCAAAAGGCATCACATTCCATTCACAATGCCCATTAGGAACAACAAAAGCGGTTTTATACCGATCCTGTTCCTGAATCTGGATCTACGAATACCCAGATTTAAGATCAAACTTTGAATATATCAAAGCTTGATGTAAACAATCTAACAAATCTTTTTTGTTAGGAATAGGGTATCTAATCCATTTTAGGACCTTATTATGTGGTTTATAATTAATAACCAATCTAGGAACTCATCGTTCCTTTTCTGCATTTTTATTTACATAAAAAGCAGTACAACTCCAAGGGGAGTCAGATGGTCTAATTAGCCTGCGGCTTAATTTGACTCAACACGTGGAAACTTACCAGGTCCAGACATAGTAAGGATTGACAGACTGAGAGCTCTTTCTTGATTCTATGGGTGGTGGTGCATGGCCATTCTTAGTTGGTGGAGCGATTTATCTGTATAATTCCGTTAACGAACGAGACCTCAGCCTACTAACTAGCTATGCGGACTATCCCTCGGTAGCTAGCTTCTTAGAGGGACTACGGCCTTTTAGGCCGCGGAAGTTTGAGGCAATAACAGGTCTGTGATGCCCTTA
>JAOXNR010000838.1:0-10615 GCA_028571225.1 Parsonsia alboflavescens
AGACACACACACGAAGTTCATCGTTAACTTTGATTGTTAAAGACTTAACAGAGTATACAAAAATGCTATAGAGTACATAAGTACACTCCATGTTAAGTCTTTAATGGTTAACCTTTTTTTTTCTTTAAAAAAATAATAAATTTGATCCAATATCCCTAAGGTTTAGTTTATCCTTTTAGGGTATGATATATAAAATATATTTACAAACAATAATTTTTTTATTGAAGATTTTATTTTTTAAAATTAAAATCTGACGTTGACCGTTAGACACTTAATAGTATACTCCATAAGGAGTGAATTAGTGCACTATATAATATGGAGTACACTAATAAGTCTCTAAAGTGCAAGTTAACTGTTAAAATCTGATTTTATTTTTTATTCAATAAAAAAATTATTTTTTTGTAAATATATTTTATATATTATATTCTAAAAGGAAAAACTAAACCTTAGGGTTACTGGATCAAATTTATTTTTTTTCTTAAATAAAAAAAGCTTAGCCATTGACTTTGACCATTAAAGATTTAACATTACACTCCATATGGAGTGTACTAGTGCACTTTATAACATTTTCATATGTATATATTTATCGGATTTGTTAAGGTGCGCTACGGAGCAAGCCTTAATGTACACTCTAACCTTTACCGTAACGAAATTTTTGCTCCGCTTGGTTGCTTGCATGAGCACTGTAGCAAAAATTCCGTTACGGTAACAGTTGGAGCGCGTATTAAGGCGTGCCTTAACAAAACCGATATATATATAACATTTTAGGGTAGAACCCTCTCGATCAATATGTATGTATAAATACATTAATATACATGTGTTTTTAAATTATATTCCCTCCATTAGGAATTGAATGTCCCTATTTTCATATTATGTTGTTTAAAATTAAATGTTTCATTTCTTAAAATAGTTAGAGTTTTAATATAAAGTCACAGTAACAACCTCCTCAATTTTAGGATGTACGACCACTTGCACAATGGTTCTACAACTAAATATATTAATAATAAGGATAAATTGGTAATTTATGTAAAAGTTGAAGGCACTTCATAATTTTTTTCATTAAGTCAAAGTGAGATATTCAATTTTAGAAGGAGGGAGCAGCATATATTATGACAAAACCCGATAAGGATAGGTGAGGTTTTACTGTTGATACTTGAGTCAAGGAGTCTAAGAGGCCTAGGGGAAGGATGGGTATAAAAATCGGATTATACTATTGCAAAACAATGGCCTATCGGTTACAAGTTGGTTCTGTAACCTTTTCTAATTAGGCACACTTGTCCATAACTTTGTTTTTATTATTTTGGGTCCTCTCACTTTTTATGAACTACTAATTAAATCCTTTTAGTTGGCTAATTTTGTAACTTTTCATTCCATATCAACGAGAATTTGATCAATTTCTAAGGGTATTTTTGATGCTCCACTATGTCCCATCAAAATTTTACTCTCAAATCTTTTTCTATTTAGCTTTCAATAGAAAAAACAGGTGGGAAAAAAACAAAAATTTTGCGACTCTTTGTCCTGTCAAAAAACAAAATTTTTCGAAGACATCTTTCATTATTTATTTGGAATCTTCCCCAAATAGCAAGAAGTCATCAGCAAAAAACAGGTGGGAAAAACAAGAACTCCTTCTAGTAACTTTGAGCCCTTTCCGAAGTCCCATCTCCACCTACCTGGATATTTTCTTATTAAGGATTTCCATGCACAAAACAAAGAGGTTTGGGGACAAAGGATCCCCCTGTTTGATACCCCTAGAGGGTGTGAAGGCTGGTAAACGGTCACCTTCCCGTAAATATAGAATGGGAGGATGATTGGATACAAGAAAGAATGAGTTGCTGCAATGTCTGATCGAAACCAACCTGTTGCAACACCTTTTCCAAAAACCTCCAACTGATACAATAATAGGCCTTTTCAAATCCACTTTGATCACCATCTAGCCATGCTTAGCATTACCCTATAAATAAATATTCGTATCGACATCTATATATTAGTTTATTTGAGTTAAAGATATTGATTTGTAAACATTTTTAGGAAAATAAATTTATAAAATTAGGTCATATTAATTCATATAATAAGAGGTAAACAAAAATATAGTGGTATGTAAATTCATTTTAAAATCTTATAAAAATGTGTATGTCTTCTTTTTTATGCGATCTGTAGAATATAATGCACTGAATTGGTCAAACTGTGGTATATATGTCATTATTAGTTACGGGCTATCGTATATAGTAAAATTATATATGGCGGCTCCAGGGATGTTCGTTTAAAATGCACCTTTTACCACAACCTATCGTTTATACATGGTTATATGAGACAACATGTAGTATACGATGAAATGCCATACATGACGGTCTGTGATATAAAACATCTCTCTGACCGATGTAAAAACTCTTGTCGTTTATTTCCTAGTTTCTATTAGTGTGACTTGACATTCTTCCTAGGTCTGCAAGTGAAACAACCGAAGGATGGCACCTTCATTTCTCAATCAAAGAATGCTCAAAACTTAGTAAAGAAGTTCAGGATAATGCAACATACTAAGGAGATCAAAATACCAAAAAGGATCTACAGCCAAGATGGTTAAAAATGAGAAAGGCAAACCAATAGATGAAAAGATGTATAGAAGTATGATTGGTGGACTTTTATACTTGACTAGAAGTATGATGTATAGAAGTTCAGGATAATGCAACATACTAAGGAGATCAAAATACCAAAAAGGATCTACAACCAAGATGGTTAAAAATGAGAAAGGCAAACCAATAGATGAAAAGATGTATAGAAGTATGATTGGTGGACTTTTATACTTGACTACAAGTAAACCAGACGTTGCACTCAGTGCTGGTGTTTGTGCTAGGTATCAAGTTGCCCCTAAATAATCTTAGTTTACTACTGCGAAAAGGATTTTAATGTATATAAATTTCACGCATGAATATGGAATTTTCTATACAGAGGAATCAAGCATGCAGTTGGTGGGCTACAGTGACGCTAATTGGTCAAGTAATGGAGATGATCGAAAGAGCACTTTAGGTAGATATTTTTACTTGGGTAACAACTTAGTCTCATGGTACAGCAAGAAGTAGAATTGCATTTCATTGAGTACTATTAAAGCAGAGTATATAGTTGCTAGAGCTATTGTACACAACTCTTATGGATGAAATAGATGATAGAAGATTATGGGAATGAACAAGAGGCGAAACTCATGTACTGTGATAGTCAGAATACAATCAATATTTCAAAAAATCCTGTTAACCATTCAAGATCCAAGCACATAGACATCAGACATCATTTGAAAAGAGAATTGGTTGAAAAACATGTTGTTACATTGGAGCATGATACGACCGGAAAACAGATAGATGATATTTTTATGAAGCCTTTAACCTTAGAAAGGTTTATTAAGTTGAGAAAAAATCAGGGTCTTTGTTATGTTTGATCGAATGTGTTCTAAGGTTTAATGAGAAACCGAATCAAGTGGAAGTACATAGTTGTCATCAATCTTTTTGAAATTTGGACTGATTTGATCTATCAATCACAAGAATTGTGTCTCATTACTTTCTCAGTTTAAAGTACATTTCATATGCCATGTTGATATTCTCTCTCTTCACATATTCATTGTTCTCTGGAAAGAACTGTTCATCTTCTGAAGCCATGGTGAGAAATCGAAGCAATCAGATGAACAGAACAGAGAAGCAACAACGAACTAAGATGTTGAAATCCAAAGGAAGGAAAAACATTCTGATATTATCGTTGATCCTATTCCCGAAGGTGTTGCTGGTCACTCGACACTCAATGAAGACATAACCATCTGAGAACTCTTAACAAAATGAAAAATCAACAGAGGTTTTTGATAAAGCTATTGAAGGGACAGGTAACATTCAAGAATAATCTAAGTTTACTTTCAAATATGTTACTGTTCATAATAGCCCTATTTTGCATGAAAAAGATTCAACGTTTACTGTTGATATGGATATTCCTATTGGTAATTTAGTTGATAAGAAAAGAGAGAAGGGTTATGAGAAAATTTTGGGTGAGAAAAAGCAAAAGGTTGACATTTCTATGCTGGTAGCAGATGAAAATTTGGATGTCGTTGAGGTGGAGGGTTTTAGTAAGGAACCAGATGCTAGGCAAAATGATAAAGTTGGTAACGAGAAACAAGTTGTAACAGATGCTGCTGTTGACAACCGTGTAGTTGCTGAAGCCGATAAGGAAGAACAAAGTGATGATATAATGAAGGAGATAGATAACTTTGTCTTAGGAGAATCTGATGTTGTGCTGAAACCAATCAAACTGAAATCTATGAGAAAAAAAATTGGTCATAAAAGAAAGTACTCCTGAAAGAAGTATTTCTGATAAAAGTGTTTCTAGAGGGGATCAATCTGAAGAAGGAAAGTGTGATGAGGAAGTTAGTTCTGAGAAGAAAAATTAATGTGATTTTGAGTTTGTTGAAACTTCTGATAAAGAAGTATCATTTGAAAAGAATGAAGTAAGTCAGGATGATGGAACAAGGAATTCTAGTTCAGAGACGTCAGAATTTGACAAATTTGTTAAGTCTGAGGGAAAAAGGAAGCTGAAGATTCAGAAGTTGAAAAAATTGTTCTGAGAGCAGAACTTGGTTAATATGATAAATTTTTTGATGAGAAAGAGAAAGGAAGATGGTTTAAAATCAAGCATGGGAAGATTTTGGTTGAAAGAAAACAAGATGAAAAGCATTTCAGGAAATTTGGAATTTCTGAAACATTAAAGAATGTTGGAAGACCTCATTGTTCTATTGTCAGAACTTGGTAATAGAATTCTAAGCAAACATTGATAGAGAAATCAACAATGAAGACTGTAAGTTTTATAAAAAGATTTACATCAAAGGAAAGGTTATTGATTTTTCACCTAAGGTATTCAGTAAAACAAAAAACTAATCGTACCTTGTTTTGATTCTCTTGGTGGAATTGGGTTGGAGAAGATTGTTGACTATGATGTCCTAGAGAATTGTCTAGCAGCATCGTTAAGAAATGGCCTTTGTCTAATGGAATGATGAAAAATTCGTACTTGAATGCGAAATACATTGTGTTGGCTAAGATTTCTAATTTCAATTGGATGGCAAATGGGAACATGACATGATTGAGGAAAGCCACTACTATGTTGATTTATACAGTAGGGACTGGATGGAAGGTGAATATTTGTGAAATAATGTTTGATTGTATTGTCAAACATTCTTTTTCACAATATAAAACTTTTACCATGTTTCATATCTGCATTTTTATATGCTTATGGTATTGGGAGAATCAATGGTGATATGAAGGTTCCAGTTACTTTATCTGTTAGAGTGTCATCTAAAGTTTTGAAAAGAGGTCGAGCTGGTATTCTGGTGGATGATGAAGGTTTGAATGATTAAGAGAATGAAATTGGCCCGGATATATATGAAATTTTGTTATATATCTAATTCTATAGCTACAACTGATGATTAAGAGACTGAATCTCAAAGAGCTAAAATCAGTAAAGGAAAGAAGAAAACAACAAAATCAGATGGTGCAGATAGTCTTGCTGAATTTAATGAAGAAGTTAAAGAGAAATTTTCTATGATTGATAAGAAGTTTGAATCTTTATTGGGTCTATTTAACTCACCTTAATCTGCATTTTGAGGAATTTAGAGGGAGTATCAGCAACAAGTTGCAGGCATTAAGGGGGAGTTTCTGGGAAATTGTTTTTAAGTTTCAGATTTTGACTTGAAGCTAGTGGATGGAAGTTGATGATCAGCGTTTGTTTAACTTGATTTGTTTTTCATGGTTTTAACTGAAGTTTCAGTTTGAACAATATTAATATTTTCATTATGTTGGATGATTGTAATAGTATTTTCTAATCCTTGTACTTTATGGGTTTATGTTTTCAATATTATTCTGGGTATGTAATACTATTAGTGTGGGATTTTATGCTCTTTACTCTATGCTTGGAATGTTAGGATGCTATTGCCTGGAATGCCTGGAATGCTGAAAGGTGAATTGGTCAAAAACAATGACAAAGGGGGAGATTAATGTTGCAAAAATAACTTTATCAATGCATTGCAACAGTATGTCAAGTTGCAATCTAGTCAAAAAAGCTCTTAGGTCAAAGCTGGACTTTGAAGATATTTTTAGTTCGAAAGGAATTAAATGTTCCAGGATAGTCAGAGAAGTAGTTATTTCTTACGTGACTTGTAATGCAATTCTGTCTTGCGTTTTACATTAGAAGTTATATAGGCTGTGACAACAATATGAAGAGTGGGTGTTATGTTATCAACAAGCAACTCAATTAAAATATATGAATGGTGGCAATTTTAGAATATATTGGAAGAAGTCAAACATATGAAAGGTTGAGCACTCAGATATGAAGCTGAGAGAGAAGAATTGGGCTGAACATAGTGAGTGGATTTCTGAGTTGCATATTGCTTGAAAGTTATATTATTGAGTTCGGTCAAGCAATTATCATTTTTGAGAGATTTATTGAAGTTTTTACATTTAGTGATCACATTGCTCTCAAGAAGATCAGAAGATCAATCTTGTTCTCTATTTGATCGAGGTATTCTGCAAGTTCTGGTTGGGAGACTATTGCAGAGGATATTACAACTTTGGAGAAAGTTGCATCTTCAGTGGAAGGAGGTAGAAACTGACTTTGGAGTAAAGACAGCTTTGATTTCTTTGGAGCAAAGAAATCCTTGCAAGGTTGAAGGAATTCATCAATCTCAAGTGGCTTGGGATTTTGCACAAACTCTATTGTAATTCCTGAATAGAAATTAGAGTTGGTTGCATTGTCTTTCTTGTTTTCACCAGAATTATAAAAGAAATTAATCTTGGTGAGGACCCCACAGAGTAGGCAAGGAGTTGTCCTAACTGCGTTACCAAATGTCTTTGTGTTCTCATTTTTAATTTTTGTCTATTTGATTTAGTTAGAATATTCTGCGAAGTTACAACACGCCTAGACATAACAACATGAACATAGTTTTCATAGTGCCCAAAAGACATCAAGAGAGGTTCCATCCACCCGAATGGAATGCCCAACCATATTACCCATTAGCATAGACTCTCTATAGTACTCCATAGGAAGAATGGCAAATCTCACCCAAACCAAGGTAGAACTTACTGCAGAATTGGTAGGACAAAAATTAGGTTTACACTTTGAGACTGTCAAATAGTGAGCAAGCACTATCTAGGGGCCATTTCAACACAAATAAGTAGTCTTCTCTACTCTCAAAAAGCACCACAAAAACACCCCTTCAAATCCACAAGATTACAGTCCCACTGTAAACACCACATATCCTTAGAATTTGTTGCAAAGTCTTAAAGGATATATCTTTACCTCATAAATTCAAGAGAAGGGCTCTACTCCAAGGTTTTCTCATCTCCTTATAGTTCTCAACTGAGACCACAATGTTAGGCCAATTAGGTTGTGTTGTTGGAGTTGCAGTTACAACAGTAACCAAAAATCCGATATGGTGTTTCTCATTTTCAAGATCATCAACCTCCCTCACATTGGTGTACAGCAGAGGTCATTGATATTGTTCAAGTACCATTGCACTAAAGCTTTTACCCCACTGGTGCACTCTATCATCACCATCTCTATCTGTCGGAGAGAACAACCCATGGTGGTCAACATCAAATCTCCTTTTGGCTGCCTTCTTATTACAAACCAATTGGTTGGCTTCGTTCATCATTGTTGTACAGTCCGTCAAAGTAACGGCTTCGTTTATCATCGAAGTTCTCTTTTAATATTTATGTTATAGACTTTACCTTTTTCTTTTTCTTTTTACACCCATCCCACTCCTTACTCTCTTTGTATATCGTCGACACCAAGAATCAATAATGGTTTATGTTAAGCTTAGGGGTAGGCATATATAGCAATGTTCCTAAACTTCGATTGGAAAATGAATTGGATTAGCAGAGGGATTAAGGTTGAACTAGTCAATCAAGTTGGATTGAATCAGGTCATACTGAATTTTTGAATTTAATTTGCAATAAATAAATAAATAATCCTTCATAATAATGAAGCAGAGGCTTTGTCAATTCTTCATGATATTAACTACCATCACACTACAGAAATTCTCTCTCTAGTATCGTACTCTCTCTAAACTTCTACCACAAGGCAATGGCAGCTGTGCCGCCTCCAGATCCTATTGCACCACCCCTTCTCCATGGGGAAGAGGCTCTTTCTCATCTCTTTTCAAACCTCAAGCTGCCGGAATTGCTACCCCTGCTACTCCAATGAAAACAGGACAAACATTCAAAGGGGAACCTGAGTTTTTCTTCACAAAAGATGAAATTGCAAAACTTGCTAAACTGTTCAGGCTGGTGCTAATTGGCAAGTTCTTATATGGGAAGCCGCCCCTCGACATGGTAAGAAAACCTATGCAAACCATTGGTCTTAAGGGTGATTGTTCAATATGGCTGATTGATGCTCGTCATATTTTGATCCGAGTTTTGCACGAGGAAGACTATTGCCGTCTACGGTTGTAAGGCGTCTGGATGATTAGTGGAATTCCAATGAGAATACTAAAATGGACGCCGCAATTCCGTGTGAAAGAAGAGCCATCAACGATCCCGGCATGGATTTCCTTCCCTGTTCTCCCCATTCATTTTTTCAAGAAGGAAATTCTACACTCGTTTGCGTCAATCGAAGGCCCCTGAAAATCGACATTCATATTGTTAGTCTTTCCAAACCTGGCACGGCTAGGGTATGCATTGAATTGGAATTGCTCTGTGCTTCGCTGAACAGAATTTGGATAGATTAGGAGGATTCCGATTTCTGGCAGCCCTATAAAATACTAGCATACATTGAAATATTGTTCTTTCTGGAAAAAATTGGGCACTTGGAAAATTGCTTTCACACGAAAAATCTAGGATCAGGCCACCAAAACAAAACCAGTACCGTAGAAACAGAAGAAAAAACCCTCACAAATCTGGAAGCTCAAAACTACAGAAATGATGGATCCAACAATACCGCAATCATTGGGGAAACAGCCATTGGTGTAGGAGGCTGATCAAGCAGAGGAAAATCTAGCCAAGACGCCTACCGCTCAACCAGATCAATCACCCCCAAATCCACTAGGATAGACACTTGCCGGAAGCCCTAGCTCAAGCAAGGACTCTCTGCAAAAAGATTCCAGTAGTGGTACAAATGTAGCTGTAGAGGTTAATTCTATTGTGGAGCCAACTTCAGGTTCAACTTCAGGAGAGTAGATTGGCGCAAGTCCCGTATAGGTTGTTGCTCCTAGTTCCTCTAGTGAATCAATCTCAAATCAAGACTCAATTAATCCTGTTCGGAAGGACAGACATATGGAGTTTGCTGCAGATGCAGAGCAGGAACCCATATGATATGGGCTGACACCATCTTTTGTCTAGCGGTTTGTGACTCTACTGCGCGGCTGCATTTTGTCTTCCTGACTGTCACCACCAATACCAGAATCGCAGATCGGGGTAAGGAAGGAGCAGATCTAGAGGATCTGAAAGCTAAAGCCTTTAGAACCAGAGGAATGTGGTGGTGTTCATCTTCAACAGCCCACTGTACTTCGGCGTTCATCTTTGATTGTCAATACTGACAATGACAGACCCTACTGCTGTGATTCCACATGAAGAAAAATTGGCGAGTTCCACTATAGCCTCTCTCCTTGAGAACCTCACCACAAAACTTACAAAAATCTTGTCTCAGTCACCCACCCACAGCTTGACCACTTCTTTTGATTCTTCTATTGGTCAGATTGCCATCAAATTAGATGACTCCAATTATGGACTATGGTCACAGGTGGCTGAGATGTTCATTTCCGGGAAGGACAAAGTAGTGTATATCAATAGTGAGTTACTTCCACGTCCAATAACTGAACCCCAATACCGCAAGTGGAAGACCAAGGAGTCCATGGTTAAGGGATGGTTGATTAACTCTATCAGTCCTGAGTTAATTGGTAACTTTATTTGGCATCGAACAGCCAAGATGGTGTGGGATGTCATTGGCACAACATATTTTGATGGTTCTGACACATAAAAAATTTACAACCTGAAGAAACAGGTGACCCGGATGAAGCAAGGGGGAGGAATTCATGCAACCTACTACAATAATCTCCAACGACTGTGGAGGGAGATAGATTTTCGGAGACCTTACCCAATGAAATGCCCTACTGATATTGGGAAATTTTGCCAAGCACTTCAGGAGGACAGGGTATACATCTTTCTGAATGGGTTGGATGATCATTTCTTTCACGTCGTTGTTGAAGTACTTTCTATGCAACCTTTTCCCGAGGTGGAACAGGCCTACGCACGAGTCCGATGTGAAGCCACTGGCAAGTTGTGATGCTCACCCCACCTGAGCTTCCTCCAGGTCCAGATGTGATGATTGCCCAGGGATGTCAACAAGGTGGGTCAGAATCATCTTTGCAGAAGAATGAGCAGGGTGGAGGTCGATCAAATGTCACTTCTTGGCCTGAGGCATCTTCTGGAGTCATCTTTGCAGATGAATGAGCAGGGTGGAGGTCGATCAAATGTCACTTCTTGGCCTGAGGCATCTTCTGGAGTCTGTTCACATTGTGGTAATCCACGACACACCAAAGAGACATGCTTCAAGCTCCATGGTTGCTCAGATTTGTGGAAGGACTTTCAAGCATGGAAACAAG
>JAOXNR010000839.1:0-10613 GCA_028571225.1 Parsonsia alboflavescens
TTAATAATATGAAAACTTACCAGCAACAGCCAAGAGTTGCCGTACAAGTGTCTCTTGAGGGCGTCCTCGGAGATAGTCTGTCTATAAGAGTGCACCGTGTGGCTCCACCCGATCGTTCCCCATGGGAACGACTCTAGAGCCTCCAGATCATCGAACATCCACGTAAAAGGGGATGACTGCAGTCGGCTCTCGGGTGAGTATCCAATGACCTATGATAATGCCATATGCCAATCTGATAACTGGCCCATGGCCATGGCCATGGCCTCCCATCTCGTCAAGCCAACATCAGGAGTAGCCGGATTGATCCCAATCAATTGAGCCATGGCAGAACCCGCTGTTGGTGACCTATCAATAATACGTCGGTCAACTACCCCGAAACATAGATTGGTGAGGAGAGCGTACTCCTGGAGGCCTAGTCGATGTAACTGGCCTCCGATGAGGAACCATATCTCGTAGGGCCGGGCACGCTCCAAAATCACTTCCCGTCTCAATATATGCTAGGTAGCCCGAGCATTGTACGCTTCATGATGATGGGAAAGATCCACCATGTATCCGAAGGGGCCCGTTCGATAACGCTGTAGTGTGCGATGGCGCCGTAGCAGGTCCACGGTACGTATAACCTTCGAATACTTAGCATATGAGCTAAGCGTGCTCCCTTCAGGCACAGTAGGATCGTGTCGAAGCTCAAAGGCATGTTGCGTCAGATCCATATATCTACAACCCAATGTCATTTATTATAACGTTGAAAAAATTAATTATCACTTTCAAATTAATTAAAAATATTATAATTATTATTAATTAATAAATAATATTATTTCCAGACACAATCAATAAATATTTCAAGACAAAATGTATACAATTCAAAACCATGCACATTTCGAGATAGTAATTTCGAGACAATAAGCCAATTCGAGACAATGAGACCATTTCGAGATCCTATAAATTTAACAATTCGACACCCAAATAATACCATTCCAAACACAAATTCAACAAATTGAGACTCAATACAATCCATTCGAGACCCTTGACAACAAATTCTAACCAAAGAAAAGTCATTAGAGATTAAAAATACCATTCGAGACAGTAGAGACAATTTCGAGACAATATTCAAAACAGATACAAGCCATTCGAAAGCAATGAGACCAATTCGAGACAATAGATCAATTTCGAGACAATGAGACCATTTCAAGCCAATCATTTCGAGACAATAAGCCAATTTCGAGACCCTAAAAATTTAACAATTCGAGACCCAATACCCAAAACCCATCACTATTCATTCGAGACCCATGAAAAAATTCGAGACTACCGAGAGAATTCTTGAGACAAAATTGATACAATTCAAGACTCAATATTCAAAACCCATGCACAATACAATACATGATTTCAACATACTACAAAATCGAAGTTAAACAACACACAAAATCAATCAAGGTTCAAGTGAAGAAAACCTATCGGGAAATGAAGGAACAACCACGTTGGTGAGGGAGTGAAGAAGGACACCGCCTGTGAGTGAGTGAAGAAGGATTGCTGCTGGTGAGGGAGGGAAGAAGGGAGAGGAAGGAAGAAAGTGAGCTCGGTTTGGTGTGGAAAGAAAATGAGAGTGAGGGAGTGTTGGAAAAAAAAATGAGGGTGGAAGGAAGAAAGAAAATGAAAGTGAGGGCTCGTTTCTCGGTGATCCGGCTTTTGAGAAGTAGTGGACAGTTGCATATAAAATCGAGAAGAAGATGAAAAGTTGAGTCTCGATTCTCGATTTAGATACTGAAAAATAAAGGGTAAGGGCGTAATTTCACATTTTCAGGACAATTTTTATTACCCAAAAATTTTAGAAAGTCAATTTGGGTATAGGATAAAATTGGGTCAACCCATTCGGATAGAAATGAAAAATTGAAATTGGATCAATTAATTTGGATATATCTAGGAATTAATTGTTTTAAAGTCAAAAATTTGTAAAAGTAAAATTGACGGTCGCCACCCGACGGACCATCCAACGAACCGGGTATCCGGCAAGCTCGCCTGGGCCTACGGGCCCTAGCATGTAAGAAGACCTTAGTGACATTGTTCCATTGGTAAATGAGTAGTATCCAGACAATGAAAAAGGACAGGAAAGATGGCCTGGCTCAAGGATACAGGGAGAGTGCTGCAGGGGTTGTATTTGGTGGCGAAGGAGGTTGTTGAACGTCAGAGCAAAGGTGGAGACCTGAAATTCATATTAAACAAAGCAATCCTTTCAGCCACCGATACAGCCGGTCTAACGAAGGGCAAGCTTCGTCAGTTACCTCCTTCCCCTCCCATCATTCTTAACAGAAACTGGGATAAACTCTCTACTCTTCAAGACAGGGAGAGTGTGCACGAGCAGGTCGCGCCATCTCCTCAGCGGCAGTTGGATCCCGTTCGCCTGTCGGAAACTGCCCCTGTTTCCACTGGATTAAAGTCCGATGGGGGTGTTGACGATGAGAGGATCGCATCCGATTTCACCATTGAGGGTGCTCCTGATGCTCCTACTCCTGATGCGAGTTCTGACATGTTGGAGGTTGCTTTGTTCAGCAATGCGTCGTCGTTGGTCAAGAAACAAAGGAAGCCTAGGGAGCGGAGAGTTCCTTCTACTCCCTTCTCCAGAGCGCTTGGGTTTGTCGCTTTCTCAACGCAGTTACTCATGCTATGAATTTTATAGTCTAATAGTTGGTAATTAAACGCTTCTTTTGAAACAAAGATTCGCTGGACTAGGAATGGGTCTTGCATGGGGATCAATTCAGGAATCTGCTAGGAGGCTTGTCTTTGGTACTCCTAATACACAAGACACACAATCTGCCATTTCTCCATTCATGTCTCCAAAAAATGCGGAGCGTTTGGCTCTTGCATTGTGCAGAATGCGTGGAGCAGCCCTCAAATTAGGCCAGATGTTGAGCATACAAGATGAATCTCTTGTACCTGCTCCGGTAAGTATCCATTATTTCCCCATGGATTTGGGGTATGAATTTGACTAAATGGTTTTGTATCCTGGTTGAGTTGAAACTCGACATAAAGAAAGGAATGAAAATGAAAATGGCTATATAGTACTTGGGACGTGATAGAAATTTGGAAGACCTTTTTTGTAGAGTTTTTACACACTTTGGGGTGTCTCATGTACCCTTGAGTTTTATGGCTGGCCACAGTTGCGGGAAGCGGTCTCAGTCATTTTCCTGGTGCACACATTTTTGAATGCCAAGGTGGCTTGAACAGTGCAATTTGCACTTGTGATGCCAAGGTGGACGCCCATGCATAGGGAAAATTAGGAAAATGCTTATGAGATCTAGGACTAAAACTATGATAAGGAAGAGTGAGATTTATGGTGTAAGAACCAAGCTCTTGACTCATCAATTATAATAACAAAACTTGATATGGTTGGTGAGTAGAAAAAAGAGTTTGTTACCTGTCATAGACATTTGGGCGGTTTACTGGTATTGGCAATGGCAGTGACATAATTTCACTAAACACCTAGTGATGGTTGTTACTGAGTTTACTTAGAAAATTTCTGCTGAAACGATAGCATACGTACTAGAATTGGACCCATTTTCACTAGAAAGGGCAGCAACAGTGAATTAGATCTTTATGATCAATTTCGTTTCGTAACTTTCTTTAAAAATGTTGTCCTAGTTCATAGAAGTATAAAAAAGTAATTTCTTCGAAATCACCACAACCACGACCACCACTTTCTTCCAAAGCCTCCACATTAATGGTCGCCCTGAGGTCCTCACCCTCGGCTGCCAAATCCTCTTTCCCCGCTAGTGATATAGAGTACTAATTCCTTTAGTTATTTCTGATGTTTGGAAGGTTTCCGTTTGAGGAACCCATTCATTGAGGGTATCTCAGAACTAGAGAGAATATGATCTTATGCTGTATCAAATTGCAAGGTTTAATTTGTGAAAAAAACTCGGAACAACAATCTCCTCAAGTTTCATTTACTGAACTTTCATATTGATACTGAAGGACAACAGAACATTAAATTCCTCGTAAGTCTTCTTGGAATCCATAGAATAAGTAGAAGGCTTTACAATATGGGTAATATTCTGATTGCAGAATATAAGAATTCCAAAAACTCCATACTAAGTTCTTTTGCAATTTCACAATGCATAGCATCACATATTACCTTACTGTGAATAGGATTTTGAATTATCACCTTTACAATCTAATCTACCCCCTTCACCAGATCATCACATGTAGATCTTATAGTTGTCAAAACTATTTTTAAGTACAGCAAAGGTAAAAACAGATCAAGCATCAGCGCAGCACAATGTCTATAACCTTGAGGATGCCCCAAATTCTTTCAAAAGAACTTGTTTCTTCCTCATAGATGAATATCCTACTTTGTTTTCTATCTTTTCTTTCCTAACATAGATAGATACAAAGCTCCCTTTTCCTTTAATAGTTCTGCTGACTTGACAGAATTTCATCCTTGTAGATCTTGGCTGCTTTGGACATTGTTCGTCAGGGTGCAGATATAATGCCAAGGACACAGCTTGATCAAGTTTTGAATACCGAATTAAGTTCTGACTGGTCAAGTAAATTGATGACTTTTGATTATGAGCCAATCGCTGCAGCAAGTATTGGACAGGTGGTACAGTTTAAGCTTTCTAGCCATTTGAAAACTGAATTAGGTCCTGACTAGTTCTAGTATTCATGTATTGCTTTATTGCTACCCATATTTGTTTAGCTGCAAACAATTTCTCTTTTCCCTTTCCAAGAATTAAATTCAGAAGTTAAGTGAACAACATGTTTGGATTAGAATTCACAATAAATGGAAATTTACAGACATCATTTTATATAATCACATAAAGTCTCGTTCTTATGGTTTTTCTTTTTATAAGAGAGTTATAAGTAGGGCTCTGGAGGCCCAAAAATTTAAGGATATACATGATTATCCTAACTAGCAAAAAAGTTAAAAGTATCCATAAGTCTCGTTCTTATGGTTGCCACTGTGCAGTCCTTATATATATATATATGCGTACAAACTCAGGTGCATCATGCTGTTACAAAGGAGGGTTTGGAGGTTGCAATGAAAATACAGTACCCTGGGGTTGCTGATAGCATTGAAAGTGACATTGAAAATGTGAAATTGCTTTTGAACTATACAAATCTCATTCCAGAGAAATTGTACCTTGATAATGCCATGAAGGTAAATCCACGTGCTTAATTTGTCTTGTTCAGGAATTTCTTGGGATTTGATTTGACTTTTATTTTGATTTTTTAGATTTTCTTGTAGCTTTATAAAAACTGCTTACTTTGGTATGTTTTCTTTAATGTTACTAGGAATTAACCTTGGAGAGGTTGCTTTGTTTTAAATCAGGAAGCATTCATCTTTCTTTTCATAATGAGTAATTGAAAAATGAGATTAGTCAGAAATACACATTGAATGTTGAGGATTATTCATTAAGTTTGGGTAGTAGATTCATAATAAAAAAGTGTTTGTGATTGTTTCAGAAGAAATAAAACAAAAGATATGGTAGAGTTAGGACAATTATTGTATGAGGCTTACCAATGCTAAGTGCAGAGGCACATAATAGTTTGATATGAACATCGTTCGATAATATGGAAGAATTTCTTTCTTTAGTCAAAAAGTCAAAGAATAAAAGAAAAAGAAACCAAGAAAAATAATAAAGTTGATTATCATGATTTTTTAGATGGCAGTATGAATGTTCTAGCAAACACAATAAAAACGGTTATATTATGTATCATGTGTGGAAGACGGCCAACATTTCTATTGGCAAATAAGGGGCTTCCAGGTCCACGGCCGAGTGCTATTCAAGGTATAATATGGAGAATGTCGCCCTTTCTCGATGCATTTCTTTAGACAGACTCCATTTTATTTTTTTAGCTTCACTTTTAAATTTGCGAGAAGACAAAGTTCTATTCTACAACTTTTTCATTGCAAAGTGAGGGGTGTTATGCATTTGTGAATCTCTATCTAGACAACAGAACCCTTTCTGTACCATCAATAAGATTGCTAGTTATCTGCTTTCAAACTTTTTGCTGGAGGTTCAGCCTGGTTCAATGGTCTTGTTGTTGACTCAATCATGTCTGAGTTTGTGCTTTTGGCTGTGTTTTTGAAGTGAACCCTTGGTATCACCCTGAATTTTGTATGCATTGATTGAACAGGGGTTTGTTTACCCTACGGCAATGCAAAGGATATATGAATGTATCCTTCTTGATGTTAGGCAGAGCACAGAAAACAACATATGATATTGTTTTGTATAACCCCTGCTACTGGAATTTGTACTTTGGGGCAAGACACAAAATTTGTGGTGGCAATCATTTTTGGGACATCTGTTTAAGGAGTTAAAATTTTCTTTTCTATGTGTCAATTTATGCTATCCATAACTTTTGGGTTCTCTCAGGAGTTAGAAAATCCGTGCTCTCTTTTGCATTCTAGTAAGGATGACATATTCTATCGGATGCCTTTTATAGGTGGCCAAAAATGAGCTCTCACGGGAATGTGATTATGAGCTGGAGGCAGAAAACCAGAAAAGATTCCGAAACCTGCTTTCAGAATCAGACATTGGAGGGTTTTATGTTCCTCTGGTGGTGGATGATTTATCAAGTAAAAGAGTTTTGACCACTGAACTTGTTTCTGGTGAGTCCGATTCATGAATTTTGGTTAGCTTTAATTGGATTCCAGATTGACTTATCTATCTGGAATAATGGTAAAATTTTCATTTATTCATCAATTAGAAAATCCCCACAAGATCTATAGCAACATGTTTAGAAAGTTCAGTGGCTTGTTCTCAGGAATTTCAATTGATAAGGTAGCAATGATGGACCAGGAGACATGCAATTATGTAGGAAAGAAGATGCTTCAACTTACTTTGATGGAGTTATTTATCTTTGGATTCATGCAGGCATGTCCTTATTTTCTGTTTCTATTGATATTAAAGTAATTTTAATTTTTAATCTATTTCTGTTGCTTTAATCAAGTATGTTGTTTCACAGTTAACATTGGGAAACCTAAAATCGTGTGCTTTACCTCTCTCATAACATGCACAAGTTCTTTCCTGAAGTTTTGACACCAAAAACCATGTTGAAGAAACTTAATCTTTCATAAACCAAACCTGACCTACTTATGAGCAATCCAATGGCCATTGAAAATAAAGTCTTTCACTATAAGCAGCTAATGTATATAAATATTGGAGAATTCTTAGGTGAACTTGGTTTTAATGGATCACACGCATCATGAGGTTTTACTGCAAGTATTCAATGTTGTATCCTCTAGAAGAGTACAAGTTTATAAGCATGTGTCCATGAAGATTGATCCGTGTAAGAATTTCCACACTTGAGCGTGTTAGTCTGGTCTCGCCATAGCTTATATTTTTCCATCTATGCTGGCTTAGTTGATACCATAAGAGCATATAATTTGGTCTGTTCCATTAGTGTTTTCTTTTTAAAAAGAAGTTTCTAGATTCTTCTCTACCATTGGAGGGGTCTTCTTTTGGTTTTGTGCTACTGCTTTGGCTCAAAACAATAGCAAAAATTACATAGTCAACTATTCAGTCTGCGTCTGCTTACTGGTACAACAGTTAAGATGGATATACTATGTGCACAAGTGTGTAGGGGTGTAAACGAGTGGAGTCGAGCCAAACCTGAATGTGATGAGCTCGAGCTTTGCTTGTTATATTTTTTCATTCTTTGTCTCGGGCTTTGGCTCTCAAGAGCCTAAAGGTGTAAGCTTGAGTTTGGCTTGTAAAATATAAGGAAGGCTCGGGCTCAAGCTCAAGCTCAAGCTTGTCTTAAAAAGTCAAGTCGGGCTCGCTCTCGTGCTCGTTTAAGTTAAAAAAAAAAAACACTAATAATAATAAATTTCACAATAATAATAATAATATAATATTTAAATTAAAATTCAATTACAACACATTCAAATCTAAATCTCCTTAAATGAGTCTGAATAAAAGAAACATTTAACATCAAAGCTAGTATGAATTTATTAAATCACAACTCCTGTCACTACAAAATGATCAAATTTTCAGCACATGTCTTCTATTAAATTAATTCAATACAATTTTTGTGATTCAATTGAGTACCTGAAATGATCAAATCCTAGCCCCTATCATAACAAACAATATAATTTGACATATTAACAAATTCCTATGTAATGGGGTTATGAATTTGACAGAAACTAAAGAGAGAGAGAGCGAGATAAGACATTTCTTGAATGTGTCTGCCATTGTTTATTATATCTTACATGGTGTACAAGAAACCATACTAAGATTGGCTGGTCGGTAACTTTTTCAATGAAATGGTGGCATCTTGCCTTTCCTACATGAGTTATCAACTAAGTATAAAAAGAGAGGTTATACTTTGACATAATTAATTCAAGTAAGAATCAGTTAAGCAAAAGTTTAAAAACCAAAGGTTCAGATTGAGGGGAGTGGTATGGAGTCATTTAGGGATAAGGATGAAGGTTAAGGCTATAAAGAATGCATTCTTTACCTAAAACTTCAAAACAGAGGTAACTAACAAAATCGAATGCTTAAGGGTGGACATGGCCTAAGTTCATTGGACACAACTTAGCAATTTATTGTGGATTAATTAAATTTAATTTCTAAACTAAGGATTCATAGATGAGTTTGGAGACAATAACCTGGCATGGAAATTTGTAAAGTTGAAGGAAGATATGTAAGGAAGTGGTAATTAAGAAAAGAATATAGCTAATTGGACTTCTGAAACGCATGCACTGTATAAAATCTAATTATTTCAAGAGAGTTTTACAGTTACTTGGATGATTTTATGTTATTGCTAGAAAGCTAAGATCCTTGGTTAAATTAGGAAAATGAACCAGATTAAAACTTAGTTTCAAGTACGGCAAATTTCCTGTTTAAAACTTTGTTACCCACGTTATTGACTTAATGCAGCATATATCTCACCAAATGCTACAGGAAAAATAAGAATCGAGCTCTCAATTCTGCTATGGGCTAATCAAATGAAACCACTATTACGTTTTAGTATAAAAGAAAGGTAGTATGATTGAGGAGTAATTAAAGAAAACAAGACATTATTAACAATTAGGATTCTTAGCAGTTCAAGAATGTAAGAATCGTGTGTTGCTTCAAACTCATGTACAATAAGAAAGATTATTAATAACAAAAAAAAATTGCTTTCCTTGGATTATTTAATCAAATTCAAAGCCTTCAGTGTCAAACTTTGGAAATCCGGAATGAAATTGATCAATGACCAGGGTAGCAGGTGAGATGGCAAGGCAGTGGCGATGGGTAGTCGACGACAAGAGTGGTGAGCAGCAAGGGTGACCAATCTGGAGGGAGGCGACCGTAACTCTCTACTCTATTCTTTTCTGAACTCACAAGAAATTAGGGCATCAAGACAAACAAGAGACAATTGTCTTAAAAATTACAATATTTACAAAATAAAATAAATTACATATATTATTTATTAATGTTATATACAATATAAAATTTATATATATATATTTAAATATAAATTTTTTTTACAAAATAATATATATCAATTACTAATTATATAATAAATAGATTATATTACTTCCTCTATTGGAATTGAATTTCCTATTTCCATTTTGAGATGTTCGGAAATGAATGTTCCATTTCCTAAATCAGTTGAAATTTTCTTGAGAAATTAATATTGATAAGTTTAAAATGAACCAAGTCAATTAATTTTTTTAAACTTTGTGCAAGTCAAAATAGGATATTCAATTTTATATGGAGAGAGTATATAATATATAAATAAATTATATATATAAAAAATCTAACGAATTAGATAGAATTGAGCTTGGCGCAGCTTATTTAATAAGATTGTTAAGCTGGGCTCATCTTAAATTGAGCTTTTATTAAGTTAAACCTGAACCATTCGCGAATAGTCTCGTCTCCATCACAGCCTTAGCACATAACGCTTCCCCCCCACCTTTTTTTTTCCTCGGTGTATTGGGGAAGGATGAGATATACTGATTTGTGGTAACATCTCTAAGTACCCACTAAAATTTCTTTTGCTTTTCTGTTTAATATATTTTACTCCACATGTATGTGAAGTGTTCAATTCTGGAATGATTCTTCTACTTTTCCATGATTTGTGGACACCATCATGTTTGCATATAGAAGTTTCACGTGGGGGCTGGGGAGAAGGAATAATGAGTTAGGATAAGTGGCTTTTTATCTTATGTCATTTTATTCATATGGAAAATTAGCTTATTTAGCTATGGTCCTTAATTTATTTATGTTCTTATTTCGTTATTGTCTTTCTGGTCTTCAATGAATTTGTGTGCTGCCAACAAGTAACCATCCCTTTTAGGCATTTGGCATCCTAATGTACAATAAATTTGCTTTGGAAAACGTATCATCTGCTTGGAAAGTGATGGTTTTTGGTGGAAACTCATGCCGAAAATTGGCAGTTGGAACCTTCTAGAAGCTTTTAAAATCATTAAGGATTAGGCAGGAAAAAGACATTGAAACTGCTACATTATTGTAAATTACCAAGTAGGCCATTTTCCAATAAAAATGGGGAGTAAAGGCTTGCAAAGACAGAATGGATTTTGTCACCATCCTAATAGAAATGAAAGAATAATCCAAATGGCTGGTTGGATGTCTTCAAGTTATTGATTTCCCTCGAAAATTTTCTTT
>JAOXNR010000840.1:0-10612 GCA_028571225.1 Parsonsia alboflavescens
TAATTATGTCTCATCTTTTGATTTGAGGTCATCAGAGATTCCTACATGAAAGATTGCATACTTTGATATTGTCAAACGCCACTCTTAACTAAGTCGACAATAAAGGCATGTACTGAGTATGTCCTAATTTGTGCCGTGGAATGTTGAATGATCAAGATAGGATTTGTCCCTCTTAGATAACAAGAGAGTGATGTCTAGCATTCTTGGCTGAGTGAGATTATGAAATGCATGGCCATGCTCGAATAAATACATATGAGATACTTATCTTATTTGGTTTAGTTAATCTACTTAGGACAGTGAATTGAGATATTGAACTTTACGAGTGTGACACATTCCATGACTCGTGTTCAATTATGACTTCTTGGACAAAGAGATTAAGATATGTTATTTTATCACGGAAGGTTTTGTCGTGTCACTGACATTCTTGTTAATTGGATTGTAATAATGTGTTGCTAGACACCGATTATTGTACATGACATTAAATGTCATTTATGTCAAATGCCAATTTTACGAGGACCTATTGGGTCTCACATTCAGAATGTATCGCTTAATGGGTAGTATCTCGTTTGGGACCTAAACATAATTAGCCAAAGTTGTTTAGGCTAATCCACGAATAGGAATACTTCTACAACTCTCTACAAAGTTGTCATACACTTCGCAACCTGCTATTGGCTAGCCACCAAGTTGGACCTTTTGGAACTTAAATGGTTCTACAACTTTCTACAAAGTTGTCATACACTTGGCAACCTGCTATTTTCTGGCCACCAAGTTGGACCTTCTGGAACTTCCATGGTTCTACAACTTTCTACAAAGTTGTCATACACTTGGCAACCTGCTATTGGCTAGCCGCCAAGTTGGTCCTTCTAGAACTTCCATGGTTCTACAACTTTCTAAAAAGTTGTCATACACTTGGCAACTTACTATTGGCTAGCCGCCAATTTTTACCTTTTGAAACTTCCATGGTTCTACAACTTTCTATTTAATCTAGTCTCATCCTTGTTCTCCTATAAATAAGAGGTCTTGTAATGCCATTTAAGAGAACAACAAAAAATGAGCTGAATAAATAGAACTAAGAGTTTGTGAGAACGTGTCTGTAGAGAATAACTGAGAGTTCAGAGAAACCGAAACATGTGGAAAACATATTCACGATTGGATATAATAATTCAATCGTGTTTATTCCCGTTGCCTTGTTCGTGAGAAGTAAATCGGAAGCGGATGTTCGTGTGACGAAGTAGATTCAAAGACCAGAGATCTTTGCTGGTGACTATAGACAAGAGATTCTGACATTCGTCTTCTGTCTGAAAAATATAAAAAAAAGGGATAATGTCGGAACCCTCTCTAGACTCCCTCCGATCGATGCCTAGAGGAGGTTTGTTTGTGGCCTTCCCTTCAGAATCATGGAGTGGAAGGTGTATGAGATGGGTTGGAGCTCTTTGAGTTGAAGGTCAAAGTCTAGAAAGACCTCTCCTAAGCTCATAGCAGGTTAGTGACTTAGGAGGTCGCTAACTCTCCTTTGGTGATGTCAGGTTGGATCTTTGGTCTTTGGGTAGATATTGAAAGTTATACAGGTCAAGTTATTGAGGTCATGCCATTTTTGCCCGTCATGAAACCCCGTTAGGTCCAGTGAGCTGCAAGGTCGTGGTGTTGAAATTCTGGATACTGAGCTACCGAATTGCCATGCTTCGAAGAATCACGCTGTTTTTTTTTTGTCGCAACTAGTTCTGAGGGTTTTTTAGCAGTTGCTTCTTTTCACAAGTAACATATCTTTTCCTACAACTCGAAAAGGTTCCCTATTCCATAGAAACACTAACACTTTGAAGAATTTGAGACATACCAAAATTCTTCCTCTACAAACACACCAACATTTTTTTGATAAAAAATTTTTAGCTGCTAACTTTTCAAGTTCTACTCATGGCTCTGTGAAAAAATAGTTCCTTCCATCTTTCTTCACGAGTTATCTTAGCTTCCAATCAATGAGTCTTCTCTTCATCTTTTATTTCTTTTCAGAAATTTCCTTTCTTATTTACAAGAAAAAGATATCTTCCCCTAGTGAATCTGTTAGAGATTCTCCCTACATTGAGTTTTCTGCTTTTGAACAATTAGATACCCATACTCCACACCTAATTGTTCCTCGAGCACACCCTTTGCTCCTACTACCCTACTTGTTCAAGATCCTAATAACGAGGTATATTATTTACCACCTCTGACTGTAACAGCTCCATGGGTTAGAAAGAATTAGTATCAACCTTTTGACAAAGAAGCCTTTTGTCTTAAGTCTGATATTGATAAGTCACAAGTGATGGAAATTGGTGAGGAGAAGGATTTCAATAAAGGTGATATTGAGGCTCCCAATGAAGAGAAGTGCCCTAACAGTTGGCGTGAGGGTTACATTATCTTTCACAAAACCAATCTTTAAGGTTTGATTCTTCTTCCTTACCTTCATCCCTTTTTTCTAGATGTAGCTTATTTTTGGAGATTTCCCATTTCCTAACTGGCCCCTAATGCAGTCAGAGTAGTGGTATCTTTTATAGCGACTTGTCATCTGTATAGAGTTCCTGGCTCTCTTGAGCTCTCTAGGTGCTTTTTTAAGGTAGGAATTTCTACTACTCCACGCAATTCCAGTAATGGGTACTTTCAATTGAATAACCGTCAAAATCTTGTTGAGAAATTTCCATTTTCTGGTGGTCCTTGGAAAGAATCCATTTTTTATGCTAGGCTTCACATTGACCAAATTCGAGCTGAGCCATACCCTAACTGGAATCTTAGCAAGAAATCTTTCAATGACTCTGCAGTTTTAACCGGTGAGCTTAAGGGAGCTAGAGCTTTTCTCCTTAACTTGGAACAATCAAACCACCCAAAAATGGATTACACTTCTCCCACCTGGGACACTTCATTCCTTATTCCCACTGTGCTAGGCAAGCCCAGAAGTTGCAACCTTCCTAAGGTCAGAGAAACCAGTAGCATTCCTCCTTCTGGAAGGGTTATGTGTCTTTACTTGAAGTGATCTTTGATTTACTTTGTGGATAGGTCGTTGAAGCTAACGTGTTTTATCTTTCTTTAATAGCCATGTCGACCTGGGCTCCAGTTCGTCACCCTGAGGAACCCCAACAATAGAACCAACCTCAAGAGTAGCCAAAGAAACCTTTAAATCTCCAAGCTCTATCTAGAGGAGCTTCCATTCTAACCTCCTTGATCCAGACTTCTACTGCTTCAACCCCAATGTCATTGTGCCTCCTAGCCGGTCCAAGAAGTATACCATGGCAAATAGAACTAGGACACCATGAAAAGGTGTAGAGAAGAAGTAGCTCTTCTCACTCCCAGTTTTCCGAGACATGCCAAGGTCATTTCCCTTTCTAACTCACCCTTTCCTGCATCCAGTCAGAAGGAGAGGTCACTATTGCTACTGTTACAGGTAAAGGAAATTGTCCCAGGACCTCTGAGAAAAAGGTGGAGTTCAGTAGTTGTGCCACTAAAGAGATCGTTTGAGACCATATTTGGCTTCCCAATCTAAGGTTCAGGTCAAAAGGTGGGTCCCCAATCGACCAATGGAGTCTACCGACTTAATGGCCACATGTCCAATCCTACTGAATGGAATGTGTGCCTGTTGTGGACAGGAAAATCTACCAACAACTTACAGATGATGAGCTTGATAGATTTGTCGCCTCTCTGTAGTCTGCTTCATTGCTTCTTTTCTAGAAATTTTTTGTTAGCTTCGCAAGCTTACTTATATGCTGTATACAGACTTCCTTCTCTATTGATTCTTCCCTTCATGGCCATATTTTTATTAGTGAATGACTGTGAAGGAGAGAGGAGAAAGAGAGGAAGGATAGAGACCTGGCTATCCTAATTAAAAATCTTCAAAATGAGAAGACTCTTATCGAAGAGAAATATAAAGAGCTTGTTATTGCAGAGGAGAAAGCTAATGCCTCCCTTTTTGCCACTAGTGACCTCCTTGCCAATTCGAAGAAGAACATTTCCAACTGCAAGGAGGAGAATTTGAAGATGTTAGAGGCTTTCAATGACGATGTCAATAAGAATGAGCAGCTAGTTAAACTGGGAGAAAAGCTGCAGGCTTGCGTCCAAGTTTTAGAAAACCAGGTCGAGTCTGATTCAATGGTATTAGAAAATTCTAAAGCTTCCTATGACAAAGATGGGAATTTGTCTTTGGATAAGCTTGAGGAACTTCCTACCTTGAATCCTTGATGCAACCTCAAATGATAAGCTTGCATGTTGAAGGGATCAAGTTGTTGAAGGTAAAGAATCCTGGACTAGAGGTTGATGCCAATATGGACCAAGCAATTCCTCTTCCCAGGCATCGAGAGATGATAGCTTCTCCGGCGTACGAGAAGGTCGAGGTTCCTGGGCAGCAAGCTAATATCGGTCTTATTGAGGAGATTGAGGTTCATGATGTTCCTCCTTTGGCTACTGCTGATGCCTCGAGTAAGCTTATCCATGCTTGTAAAGGTTTACCCAAACATTTTCCTTTTCATGCCCAAGTCATAGACATGCTTGAAGCTCTTGAAATTTCCTGAGCTATGTGTTGTTCTTTTGGCAGAGTACCGGTTGATGCAATTACTAAATATCCCATAGTTCCTTCAAGAATTCATGACGAAGAGAAGGTCGTTGGAGTCTAAGCTGTTCCGAGCTCGTAGGCGGTCCTTGAGGAGAAGAAAGATTGATTGTAATAGTTTAGGTCCTCCTAAGGCTCTGTTATGCCTCCCATTTTATTCTCATTTATATATTTTTTGGATAAATGTAAGAATATACAATGCTCCTTTTGAGCTCTATCTCACTTTTTCTTATATATATATATTTGAAACTCCAAGGCCCGTTTGTGGCCTTCTTGCACATCTATAATATTTCCTCCAGTATTTGATTTCATTTGATGTTGATTTGCATTATCTTGAAACTTTGCATGAGTTATATATGCTTGCACAAATTAGGCTTGATTGAGCATACTCAGAAAAGAAAGAACAAAATCTTCCAAAGTCGTAATGAACTTGTGAACTTTCAAAACAATTGCTTGGTTAGCTAGATGGAATTGAATGAAAAACATAGATGGAAAAACAGGACTGGCTGACTAGCTTGGTAGGACTTGTCTAACAACTTCTTTAAGTTACCAGCATTTCAAGGCCGTTGGATTAGCTCCTACCTTTGAGATCAGCAAGCTTCTAACTCCCATCCTTGTGAACTTTTTGAACTATATAAGGTCCTTCCCAGTTTCTTGCAACTTCGTTAACTGTCCTTGCTTTCCAACACCATACCTTTTGATGACCATATCTCCAACTACTAAGTGCTTTTCTTTGACCATTTTGTTGAAAATTTTAGTGACTTGTTTCTTTTATCTTCTATCAGCTTCCATGGCCTTGCTTTCGACTTCTTCACCGAGGTCTAGATCTACCCTTTTCTCCCTCTCCTTCGAGACTAAATTTTATTCAGTAAATCTCAGAGATTGTACTTCGACCTTTGTTGCTAATACTGCTTCTACATCAAAACACAGACTAAAAAGTGTTTCCCTAGTAGCTTTTCTCGATCTAGTTCTATAAGCCCATAGTATACTTGGAATATCCTCTGGACAGGAAGGTTTCTAACCTTCCTTCTCAAGCTCTGTAAGCCTTTTCTACAGTTTTTCCAGGATTGTCCTGTACGTGACTTCTGCGAGTCTATTAGCTTGACTACTGAGGTAAGCCTTTCCTCTATGTTTAAATTCTCACAAAAAGTCTTGAAGGGGTCACCTATGAATTGTCTAAGATGATAGCTAAATCAATTCCAAATCTGCAAACAATTTTCCTCTAGACAAAGGACTATACTGTTGGTGAAGAAATTATGGTCATGTTCTCTGCTTCAACCAATCTCATGAAGTATTCCATAGCTACTATTAGGAATTGAACAACCCCCACTCCCTTAGTGAAAGTTCCTAGTATGTCAATTCTCCAAATATTTAATGGAACTGATGTACTGTTAGATTGATACCTAGTTGGGGATACAAGCAACTTGTTTCCAGGCAGTTCACAGCTCGTGCATTTTTGAATGACCCTCTCGATCTTTGATACCATGGGAGGCCAATAATATCCAGTTCTTAATATCATCTTTGCATATTTTTAGCTCCCCTATGTGATCCACTTAGCTCCTATATATGATCTAATATATACCCCATTTCGTGATTTGGCGAGCTTCTTTTGGATCTTCTGGGAGCTCTCCATCTTTGAGGAATTTGTAGAGTGGGTATCTCCGATGCGATTGGTCCTCTATGACGAGACTCTCCTCATGATTTATACTTGGAGAGTGCAATTGTTCAACCAGGAGCTCAGCTTTTGTACCATCAAGTTCTCGGTAGACTTTGGATAGTGTGTCAACTTTTGTATTTTTCTCTCTACAAATTTGTTCATTAAGGAAGTATTTAAGTTTTGATGTTATAACTTTTACTTGTTTATGCTATTTAATCATGTTTTCTCCCTTAGCCTCATAGGCTCCAGCAAACTGATTGGCTATGACTTGTGAATCTGTTTTTGCATGTAATTTTTCTACTTTTAAACAAGTATAAGTCTTAGACCTGCTAAGAGAGCTTCGTACTCTGATTCTTTATTCGAGGTTGGGAAGTTATATTTCATAAAGTAAGGGATTCTCAAGCCCTCAAGGCTGATCAATATTATTCCCACACCTGAATTTTCTTTCTTAATTTACCCATTTGTGTACATGGTCCACACGTTAGTTTCACGAGTTTTCGAGAGCTCTAATGGAACTCTTGTACATTCTTCCATGAACTCTGAGAGAGCGTGGGCCTTGAAGGCCTTCCTTGGCTTGAAAACAATTTGTTATCTTGAGAGCTTGAGTAACCACTTCATCATTCTACCTAATAGCTAAAGTTTTGTCAATGCTTGCTTCAAAGGTAAATTGGTCAACACTCTAACCGTGTAAAGTTCAAAATAGGGCTTCAGTTTCCTTCAGGTAATGACAATGAGGTATAGGAACTTCTCGAGGTCCGGATATGTAACTTCAGGACGTCATAGTAAATGACTTACAAAATAAATAGTGAATTGTAATCCTGACCTTTCTACTAAGCGTACCGTGCTAATAGCTTTCTCAATTACAATGAGGTACATCAAAAGTTCTTTTCCATGCCTTGGTGAAACGAGCTACGAATTCTTCCCCAAGAATTCCTTCAACTTTAGAAAGGCAGTTTGGCAATCTTCCAACTAGTGGAATCCATTTGGTTTCTTCAAAATGTCGTAAAACTTTTCTCCTTTATCGGCTATTTTACTGATGAAGCGACTTAGTGTTGCCATCTTTCCTGTGAGGCTCTATACTTCTCTGATGTTCCTCGAAGGTTCTATGTCTAAAAGAGCTTTTATCTTGTTAAGGTTTGCATCAATTCCAATTTCTGATATCATTAAACCAAAGAATTTTCCTGTTGAAACTCAAAAAATGCATTTTTCAGGGTTCAACTTCATGTGGGCAACTTTTAGTGTTTTGAAGGTCTCCCTTATTTAATCAATGAAGTCATCTGAGTTTCGGATTTGATTACTATGTCATCCACATAGACTTCAATGTTTCTCCCCAACTTTTTCTTGAAAACCTTATGCATTGCTCGCTAGAACTCAACCCCTTTATTTTCCAAACCGAAGGACATTTTGGTGTAGCAATAGGTCCCAACCTTAGTTATGAATGAGGTTTTTTTCCATATCTTCCAGTGCCATTGGGATTTGATGATATCCCTTATGCTTATCCAAAAAACACAACCGTTGATATTCAGCTATTGAATTGACCATCTAATCGATTTTTGGGGGTGGGTATGAATCCTTCTAGCAACATTTGTTAAGTGTAGTGAAGTCTTCACACATCCTCCAAGTTCCTTCCTTCTTTGGCTCGACTACTAGATTGACCAACCATTCAGGGTACACTACTTCTTTCAGAATTCCAACATCAAAAAGAGCTTGAACTTCTCAAGCTATAACTTTATTCCTTTCGAGAGCAAAGATTCTTTTTTTTTTTTTTTTGCTTAACAGGCTTGACTCTTGGTCTAAGACCAACCTTGTGTTCTACTATTTCTCTATCAATACCTTAAAGGTAAGTAGGTCGCCAAGCAAAGACCTTAAGATACTCTTGAAGTGAGTCAACTAGTTTTCCCTTGACTTTAAAAGGCACAAGTTCCCTAATTTCTATCAATTTCTCAGGGTATTCGGGATTGAGAAAAACCTATTCTTCTTTGGTAGTTGCTTGGATTCTGGATTTCTTATCGTCCAAGGGTAAGTCGATGAAATCAACTTTAGCGGTCGCTTCTGAGGTCTCTACATCTCCCTTAATGAGGTAGCATTCTGAAGCTACCATTTTGTCTCCCTCTAAGGTAATCCAACTGTCTCCAACATGAATCCTCATGTAGTACCTCAGTAGGGAGATCTCAGCACTTAGGTCCATGACTCCTTTTCTTCTGAAGAATGCGTTATAGGTCCCCAGTGCATCAACTACTAGCCAGTCCATAACCTCTGTGACTCCCATGAATTTTACATATTTTGTAGTAGGGACTCGCTAAATCCCCTTAGCATAGGTTGTACTTCCGCTGAAACTAGTCAGAGTTGTGTCCAACTTCAGTAGTAAGCTTCTGTCAATTCCCATTTGGTCAAAAGCTTTCTACTAAAGGACATTCACAACACTTCTGGTATCTACCAAAATTTTGCAGACCAAGAATTCCAATATTTGAAAGGATACAATGAGCGGCTCTACATCTGCTCCATGAGCTCGCTTATACATTCTTGCAATTGCATTGATTTCTCTTATTGTCGGTCGTTGATTAGCCCTTGCAAGTGGTGGATTGGAAAGACCTACAATTTTGGCGAGGAACTCTTGCTGGAGACCTTCTTTGATTAACCTTACAATTTCTCATTTGAGGTCGAAGCAATCCTCTCGTTTGTGGTAATGACAAAACTTTAGGATATCCCTCTTTGCTAATGGAGTCTTCAGAAGTCCTTTCTTTTCCATGACAACCAAAATTTCTACTCACGAGATTGTCAAAGAGGTAGTTACTAGGTCAGAAACTATCTTTCTCTTCTTCTCTAAAGGTCCTCCCTTTGAATGAGAGTCCTTCCTATCTCGCTTAGACGTTTGGGGACTCTTACGTCGTCCCTTGGATTCCTTTTCTGTGGTTGGAGTGAAACTAGGAATCTGCTTTTGCATTGCAATTTCTTCTACTTTAATTAATTTTTCCAGGAATGTTTGTAACTCCTTGATGGTTTTTGCTGGTTCTTCAGCTAGTCAGTAGGCCACTTAACCCTCATGCAATCCCTACTCGAAAGCAGTGATGTAAATTGCATCATTCTTCTATTCAATCTCCACCGCTTCGTTATTCAAGTGCTATAATAGCTCTGACTGCTTTCACCCATCTTACTGTTTTGGAAGTTTTTCAAAAATAGCTTCTTTAATTGTGTCCAGCTCAAAAAGCTTGCTTCTCAATACTCTTCAACCATGATTGTGCTTTCTTGGTCAAAGTGGACTAGAAGGCTCTACACTTGACATGGTTGGGGTATTCAAACATTTCCATATAGGAAACGTATTCATCAATGTGTTGTTGAGGCTCGTTGGGACCACCATAATTTACCTTGACCTAAGGAGCTTTGAACCCAACTAGCATTTAAGTTATTCTGATACTATGGACAACTGGTGATGATTCAAATAGGTCCACATTACTCTGAATTTCTTGGTTGCCATTTCCATTGTTACTTGTCTACAGAACTCTTCTCCTTGGTAGATTCAGGGCTACCCCATGATCTTCATTGCCCGTTCTTTCGATCAGGCTTTGTCTGGGAAGTATCCTTTCTCCAAAAGGAGTAATTAGTGAGCTTCAATGTTTATCTGGACTCGTTCCTTGCTGTTGATTTCTAGAAATAGCTACCCGGTTAAGTTTGTCTTGTAGGTCATAATTACAATCATTACGAAGGGTTTCTCTAAGGTCGGTCAATGGTGGGACCCTTCCAGCATTGTGCCTCTCTTACAGCCTCACTCCCCGAGTTGTTCCTTGTGTAGGTTCTACTTGATGACCTTCTTCATTTTGAAGTTGAACCCCTGGAAGGTCTTCCTTGACGCAGGTGGATGTGGTGGGTTGAGGAATAATAAATTCAGGAAGCAATCTGAACAGTAATTGGTGAACAGTTAAGATGAACAGTAACTCAAACTTTGGATTATCCGTCAAAATTTGAGGCTTTTCGATAATCTAACTTCTGAAATCTTTAGAGGTCAAGACTCCTTAAATAGAATTCTTCTCCTATAATCAAACTTCAATATAAAGCAGTTAAAGGACGAAGAAAGAAAGAACAACACCTTGAGTTCACAAGGAAAGAAATAAAACTCTGAAAATATTATTGATAATAGATTTTGTTTTCTAGCTCTTAGGCATTCATCCTTATTCATAATGGTAAAAGTTCTATATTCCTAATCAAACTAAGAAATAGAATCCAAGTAAACTACTAAAGATAAATATTGTTTTCCTAATCAGACTAGGAAATAAAAAAATAAAATAATTAGGAAGAAAACAATAAAAAAAAAAAAAAAGTTTCTAAATAAAATTCTATCTAATTAAAGAAGTAAAATTATTAAACAATCCTAATCTTGCTCGTCTACT
>JAOXNR010000841.1:0-10612 GCA_028571225.1 Parsonsia alboflavescens
ACATAAATCCCAATATTTATATAAATATATATATATATATATATATATATATATATATATATATATATTCAAACACATCTCTCTCTATCATTTCCCTCCATGATAATTACACATTTACTAAATATCATCTCTTTTCATCCTATTTCATCATATTCGGGTTGTGATATGGTTCCAAAAGATGAACTAATTACGAACAGTTCCAATACAATATTGGAATATGGAGAGTAATGTTAGTGTGTGCAATACTATGCAATACAAGTGCAACCGTTAGTCAACTAATGGTTAAAGTTAACAGTTAGTTGTTAAGAAAAAAATAAATTCTTCTATAAAAAATTATTTTTTCAAATATTTTTTATAAATTAAACCCTAGGGATACTTGATTAAATTTTAGTTAATTGTTTTAATAAAATAAGATAGTTGACAGTTAACTTTGACCTTAGTTGATTAATGGTTGCACTTCTTAGTATATACAGTATTATAACTAACTTGCATTTTGGAGAAGGCAGTATAATACTTTCGTGATTCATTTTTATTTGCCAAAATCCACTTTTACAATCAAATTTAGAAAATATCTTTTTATTTTTTATTCAATTTATCAAACTTTCTTTATGCGGTAGAACATATCCATCAAATATAGTATTATCATATAGGTTTTTATAATTTATCATCATTCTGGCCTTATTTCTTATTATCTCTGCATGATTTCTAACCATAAATGCAGGTGAGCTATGAGATGACTTGCTAGGTCTAATCAATTTTCGGTTAAGTAATTCATTTATCTGTATTTTGAATTCTTCTTGATCTTCTAGATTACATCTCATAGGAGTCACTCTAATTATTTTATTCTTATCTTTCAGTTATAATTTTGCTTCTATCTTATTTTTCATCCAGAATTGTAATTTTGGTAATTCTTTACATCTTTTTTTTTTAATGTTTTTTACCCTTTCTTCTATTTAATTATTAAACTCAAATATTTTATCTTTTTTGAGTAACTTTGGAGAGGTTTTCTTAATGATGCAAGGAATACTCCAAGAAAACTCTATACTTATTTTTCATCTTTTAATCTATCTGGAAATGCAGATATTTTTTTCCAAAATATGACTTTGAAGTTTTATACCTTTTCCATCTATTTGCATTCCCAAAATTTCTATCTCATTTTGTAAAATTTTTGCATTCTTTTGGGAAAGGGATAATTCATGTTTAAAACATAAATCTGTAAAAATATTTAAATGTTGTAAATGAGAATCTAAATCATTTGAAAGTACTAAAATATCGTCAAGATATACAAATATAAAATCATAAATTTTAAATATATTATCCATCTTTCTTTGAAATATCTGTGGTGTATTTTTTAATACAAAAGGCATAACTAGTGATGATATAAACTTAATAAATGATATAACTATAAATTTTGTTTCTTAATGACATCTTTACTTATATATTTGTTAAACTAGATGATATAATTAGAAACAAAATGATTTTGACTCGGCAAGATCTGACCCTCGAGAATGGTATCAGAACATTAGTTATAGAAAATATTGAGATAAATATAATAGTATCAAATGAATATATTGATTTATTCATTAATGAAGTAATAAGTTATGAAGATTCTATTTATAATAGTGAAGAATCAGAGGATTTTAATCTAGACACCAAAGATGTACCCATATAATTGATGATAGTGATGGGGGATTTAGATCTGATTAGAGAAAATGGAATGTGAAGTTTGTGATAAAATTTTATATAAAATAAAAGAAATAGATTGTTTGCACATTGGCCTTGAAAGTTGAGGGGCAGCTTAGGCGGAAGGGCGGCAGTTTGAGATCTAGGGTTCCGAGTCGATTCCAGGACAAACCTAGCGGGCAATCATCTTTAGCAACAGCGGCTGTGAACAAGGGTGAAAAGGGGAAGGCAATGGCCAAAGACAGTATGCAAGGCTGAACCAACAAGGATGAGGCCATGACGGGGGCCGCCAAACAGGTAGTTCGTGACCCTCAGCCAAGAGATGCTAGAGTTGATTTTCGACGAGGAAGAAGAGGACCCTGAGGATGAGCAGAATGAGAAGGAGATCGTATATGCAGATTCGGGAGAACCATTGATGATTCGGCGATTGCTAAACGTGGTGACAGTAGAAGATGAGTCTTGGCTGCAACATAACATCTTCCATACTCGGTATACTACCAAGGGAAAGGTGTGTAACATGATTATTGATAGCTGCAGTTGTGAGAACGTGGTCTCGAAAACAATGGTCGAGAAATTAGGATTGGAGACAGTGGAGTATCTACAGCCGAACACATTGTTATGACTAAAGAAAGGTAATGAAGTTAAGGTCAGCAAGCGATGCCTAGTACAGCTCTTGATTGGGAAGAGGTACGCTGATGAGGTATGGTGTGACATTGTTCCCATGGATGCTTGCCACGTTCTGCTAGGGAGGTCATGGCAGTATGATAGCCGAATGAAGCATAACGGGTTCCGGAACACTTACACTTTCAACAAGGACGGCCAAAGCATTACGTTGGGTCCTTCGGATATGAGGAAGGAGGCGGCAAAGGTTCTGTTGTCTAGGGCTGATTTCCGTGAGGAGGTGTTCAAGGCGACGAAAATTTTTGCCTTGGTGGTTATGGGACAAAATGCAGATCATTCCAAGTTTCCCGATGAGATTATTCTTTTGTTGCAAGAATTTGCCGATGTAGTGCCAGAGGAGATGCCTCCAGGACTGCCACCTATAAGGGATATTCAGCATTGTATAGACTTCGTCCTGGGGGCTACAATTCCGCATAAGGCAGCCTATCGTATGAGTCCGTAGCAACATAAGGAGTTACAAAGGCACGTGCGGGAGATGATGGAAAGAGGGGTTGTCAGAGAGAGTATGAGTCCTTGTGTAGTACCAGCATTGTTGGTGCCAAAGAAAGATGGGTTGTGGCGGATGTGCATTGACAGCCGGGCGGTGAACAAGATTACCATTAGGTATAGATTCCCAATTCCCCGATTTGATGACTTGATTGATCAGTTGCATAGGGTGTCTATATTTTCGAAGATTGATTTAAGGAGCGGGTATCATCGGATTCGGGTTTGACCAGGAGATGAATGGAAAATCGGGTTTAAGACGTAAGATGGGCTGTACGAGTGGATGGTCATACCGCTTGGATTGTCGAACGCACCTAGCACTTTCATGCGGTTGATGAATTAGGTGTTTAGTCCGTTCATTGGGCGATTTGTGGTGGTGTATTTCAACGACATCTTGATTTTCAGTGGCTCGGTTGGGCAGCATTTGCAACATTTGAGAAAGGTATTTGAGGCTCTAAGGGAACAGAAGTTGTTCGCGAATCTGAAGAAGTGTCACTTTTTGGCAAATCAAATGACGTTTTTGGGGTACGTTGTGTCGGGTGAAGGAATTTTAATGGATCTCGCAAAGGTGGAGGTGATTCTAAATTGGGAGACATCGAAGACGATATTTGATGTTCGAAGTTTCCATGGACTGGCGTTCTTGTACAGGCGGTTTATCCAAGGTTTCAGTTCCATTATTGCGCCATTGACGGATTGTTTGAAGGGAAGTCGATTCATATGGACTGCCGAGGCAGATTCGGCTTTCAAATTGCTGAAACAAAAAGTAACCAAAGCTCCTGTTTTAGTGTTACCTGACTTTTTCGAAATTTTCGAAGTACATTGTGATGCTTCAGGAGTGGGAATTGGAGGATTGTTGAGTTAGCGAGGAAAGCCGATAGCTTTCTTTAGTGAGAAGCTTAATGAGGCCAAGCAGCGGTATTCAATATATGATAAGGAGTTTTATGCAATTGTGCGAAGTATGGAGCATTGGAGGCATTATCTAGTATCCAAGGAGTTTGTCTTGTTTTCAAATCACAAGGTATTGAAGTTTATAAATGGACAGCACAAGTTGAATGCAAGGCACCCAAAGTGGGTGGAGTTTCTACAAGCTTTCAGTTTCTCCATTCAACACAAGGCTGGTGTACTAAATCGAGTGGCAGATTCATTGAGCAGGAGGCATAAATTCTTGAACACAATGTAGGTACAGGTAATAGGATTTGATTCGTTCTCTGACTTGTATCTAGATGATCCAGAGTTCGAGGGTGTTTGGGAGAAGTGTCAGACGGGACCACAGCAATTATTCATGATTCAGGACAGGTTTCTTTTCCAGGAGAATCGGTTGTGTGTTCTTGATTGTTTGTTGAAGGCAGCCATTATAGATGAGAGTCATGCCAAAGGATTAGCCTGACATTTTGGAATTGGCACGATGTTAGCATTGGTGCAGGAAAACTTTTACCAGCCTAGGATGGAGCGGGACGTGATTCGATGTGTTCAGGGATGCAAAATCTATCATGTTGCTAGGACTAAAAGTAGCAATGCTGGATTGTATTTGCCATTATCTGTTCCATTGGCACCTTGGGAAGACATCAGCGTGGGCTTTGTTTTGGGGCTGCCAAGGACGCAAAGGAACAAGGATTCGATTATGGTAATGGTAGATAGATTTTTGAAGATGGCACGTTTTGTTCCCTGCAACAAAACGTTAGATGCTTCACAGGTAGCTAGGTTGTTCTTGTAGAAGATTGTCAAATTACATGGAGTTCCCAAGTCAATCACTTTCGACAGAGATGTGAAATTCGTCGGTCATTTTTGGCAAACTCTTTGGTAACATTTGCGCACCAAATTGCAGTTCAGCTCTTCTCATCACCTGCAGACGGATGTACAAACAGAAGTGGTGAATAGAAGCTTGGGAAATCTGCTACGAAGTTTACTCGAAGACAAGCCACGGCAATGGGACTTGGTGCTGCCATAGGCCGAATTTGAGTACAATCGTTCAATGAATCGGACGATGGGGAAAAGTCCATTCGTGATTGTTTACGGATGCAATCCAACTACCCCATTAGACCGCAATCCATCACCAGTTCAGTTCGGATGCAGACGAGCATGCTAAGCAGATTAAGGAGTTGCACTCCCAAGTCCACGAACGAATTAATCAATAGAATTTACAATACAAGAAAAGGGTCGACAAGCATCGGAAAAATATAGTGTTCACGGAGGACGATCTGGTGTGGATTCGGCTGAGGAAGGAGAGATTTTCGACAGGCGGATTTGGCAAATTTCAGCCCCTCGCTGATGGGCCATTCAAGGTATTGGAGCGGATAAATGACAATGCCTACAAGATTGATTTGCTAGGCAATTGCAATGTGTCGAACACTTTCAATGTAGCGGACTTATCACCTTACCAATCCAAGGATGAGGAAGATTTTGCGGAAGTTGTAGCTGACTTATCATCCTAGCTGGGCAGGATGATGCCAGGCACGATTCCTGAGACGACTAGTCCAAGCTCAAATTGGGCTCAAATTTGACCAGATGACCTAGAACGGGTCAACAAACAAAAGTCACTACTATGCTGTGATGCAAGGCATTTTTCTTCCATCCCGAGTTATCTTGATGGTGTTTTGGGCATTTTTCTATTTTCAATAGCATTGTCGTAATTTTTCTGTTTTTAGGGGTAACTTCATAATTTTCTATTTTTAAGGGTATTTTTGTAATTTCATTATTTTTAAGTTCCGATTAGGTTTAAGTTTTGCTTAGGGCTTTAAATATTTCGTTTCTCATTGTTTTCAGTAGTTTTTGATTAATTGAAAATTTTCGACTCTGATTGTTTTTCCGAAAACTTGTGAGTTTTTGTAATTTTTCCAACTTTTTTTCTGTTTAGTCATTCTTTTTGACATTGTTCTTGCATCATAGATATTAAGGTCAACAAGTGTAAAATGGAAAGAAGATATTGCAATATAGATTAGAGTATTTGTAGACAATTGGAACAAAAAAAGATACTTTAAGATTGATTCAAAAATGTAATGAAGATATCTACACTTTGGAGAACATTTATATGGCCGAATACAAGAAGATTGAAGGAAATGAATGTTTATTAAAACTAGATAAGGATATTATGGAGATATAAAAAACAATAATCTACACTTTGGAGAACATATATTAAAAGAAATAAAAGAACTTAAGAAAATCATAGAAGATAAAAAAAATTTCAGAAACTCAAAAGGTAATTAATGGATCTAAAGATAAGATAATTAAACATTTAGAAAATATAAAAATTCCAGAAGGATATGGTGGAAATAATCCAAAATGGTAAATTCTGATCTAGAAAACTAAAAAATTTGATGTAGATAATTTAATTACATAAATAGGAGATTTAACTCTTCAAGAAGATAATCTCTTCACTAATCTAAAGCCATGCCCAATAATAAAATCAGAAACTAGATGGAATCCAAATATTATCGATATTCCTAGTACTAGTAATAGTCAACCATCTATTAGGAGATCAAGATTTGATAAACTAGTCAAAGGATATGCAGGAATAAGATCAAGTATTAAAAGAGGAGAATCACATACTCCATTAGAAAGTATTAAAAATGTACCAATTAATCCTTTTGAAATTTACCTTGATATAGATTGTGTAAGCAACACTAAAGAAGCTACAGATAAATGGGAAACAACATTAAGAATAGCTGTAACTATTAATAAAATGGATCATGATGTTACTACACATTTCATTGAAAGAAGTTTAATTAATTGTACTTTAATATTTGGCAGAATATAGATGAAGAAACCAGAAAAGAAATATATGGAAAAGATAATAATATAGTCAATCTTATATCTAGAGCAGCTGAAGCGATAAGAATAGAGTTTTCCAAAGAGGGAAATTTCTTAAAAGATACAGAAACCATAAAAAAGTATATGATTGCACTCCTAAGGTTACAATTATGTAATATATGTGAAATATATAAATATATTTTTGTCTTTCAAGATTACTATTATCATATATATAATAGAGTAACTGATACAAAAAGTTATCTCTCAATGTTTTTCACAAAGATACTAGACCCTTGGGGAAAGAAACTTATTGATACATATAACCCATGAACAGTTGATACTTTAAGAAAAAGGATAACACATTTGAAAGATAAATTAAGTGAATGGTGTGGAGATAAGACATTAGCAAAAATGACACGAGGATTAAAGAAAAGAGTCTCTTTATGTTGTGATAATAAAAAAAATGCCTTTTATGATTGGATGTGATAGTCGTTATTACAGTAAGACTAAAAGAAGATATAAAAGAGAAAACTATATAAGAAAAGATATTTTAAGAAGAGAAAAGCAAGATACTATAAGAAAAAAAGGATACAAAGGACCTAAGAAACCTTCTTATTTATTGAAAAGAAGAGAAAATAAAGTCCCTAAAGATTGTAAATGCTATTATTGTCAAGAGATAGGGCATGCTACAGATGTCTGAAGAAACTTGATAGGAATAAAAAGAAAATAGAAATTGATGAAGATATAGAAGAAATGGTATCTCAAGGAAAATTTATACAAATAAATCATTTCGGAAATATAGAATCTGATTGTAGTATTTTTATATAAACAAGATAAAGAGTATGAATCAACTTCTGATGATGAATGAATAAAGTATAATTGGTACTTGTTCATCCATTGATATCATAGATAATTCAACAGAATATATTGGAGAATATAAGCAAGAAATATTAATAGATAAGAGAAAATTAAAACAAATACAAAATGAAAGATTTTATTTATCAAACTATTCAGGATTTAAACTGAATATACTTGAAAAATTAGGTATTAAGCCAAGAAAGCATCATCTTTTTTATGAATTAAACGTTCAAGAAAGAGCATTAGAAGTTTCTCTTACCTCTAATAAGGTAATGACACCATTATTATCCAAAAAAGATATACAAGAAAAATTACAAAACATTAAACCAGAAATCAAAAATACATTCGGATGGATACACATTAATAATAAAATCTACTTTCAAAGAAGGTATAGATACACCGATAGACTTTGCTATAATGGATAATAGAATTCAAAACAAAGAAGAAGCTTGTTTAGGACTTCTAAGAGGTAATTGACAATATAGGAAATTAAAATTTAATATTTATCCCAGAATCTCTTATCATCTACATGATAAAGATTTTGACAAAGCATTAAGTTTGCTACAAGATTTTAAAAGAAAAGAATGTTTTAATAACGATAATAGATCATATTTGATTACTTATATGATATCATATGCTATATCCAATACTCATCATTCTAAGCATTTTGTTATAAAAGATACTATAGACTTTCCTTATTTATTTAATGAAGTAAGTCAAATACAATTGCCTAACTTACCAAAGATAGAAGAAATTGAAAGTATACATTTAAACTTAGATTTAAGACATAGACCATTGATAAATTCTAATCAACAAATACCAAGATTATCCTTTACTGGAACATGATTCTCCAGTAGACAACATTCTTCAAGATATCCTAAACTTTCAATAGAAGCCAAAAAGGATAGTTTAAAAAATTATAAGATAAAAGGAAAATATTTCGATGGAATCGAATTCACTTCTATAAATATGCTGATAGATACTAGAGCATATGGAAACTACATTAGTCACAAATTATGTGCTAAAGTACGAAAATTCCAACTCCAAGATACACATCAATATACAAATTTTAGTGGAGAAATCCATGAGATTAATGAGGCAATCTTTCGTATAGCTAGATTGATATCTGGTAATAAGGCCGGATCATTTGAGATTTGTGGTGGATCAATTACCATCAAAGAATTAGCTATATTTTCCGATGGAATCACTTGTTTCGAAGAAGAAGGAATTGCAGAAGTATTCCTTGTCTTCATTTTAAGTATTGAAACAAATCCTCAATCATGGTGGGCGTCAATATGATATTGCCAACTCTCTGTTTGGAGCCTTTGGGAAGCCGAAATTGGGCGCTCAGGACCAATCACCTTTATTCGAGACCTACAAGAAGATCAAAGAGGACAGTTTTCCTCTTTGGCCATCAGATGCTAAAGTTGATAAAGAATTTAGAAATCTAGAGAAAGAAAAACTAGCAGAGAGACTAACATACCTTTCAAATGATTTGATTTGGTCTATTTATAGTTATGTGTTAAGGGCTAAATGATGAAATGAAGAAGACAATTCTTGCTTATCTGCTAACAAGTTGTAATAAAATAATATTAATTTAAAAGCAAGTTGCACCATTAATATTATTTTATTGATATAGTGTAATATATAATAAATATTTTCTTCGTTTGAAAGAACTTCTTCTTCGCACATATGTAACACTACCACTACAATGATAGCTTCTTGGTAGGAGTGTAAACAGTACCAAATGGGTACAAAATTGCTCGTTTCGTACCTGAATTTGATTAATAAATATAGGACTCAAATCTTACCCGATTACCCATAAATATAGGACTTGGACCCTACCCGATTATCCATCGGGTCCAAACTATTTAAACCTAAACCCTACCCAACAGGTATCTGACCGGATATACCCAGCATATTTTTTATTTACATCTTGAAAAAAGTTACATAAAAATCAAGAGCATTCCACGACTCAAGATTATTCAATAAGAAAACCCCTTTTTTTTTTGTTACTATCTCATTATATATGTTACTTATTTGATAAATTTCTAGATTAAAATTACAAATTGTTAGATTTAAAATTGTGGTAATTTTATTTTTAATTTTTTTGAATTATTTTGTTTGTTTTTGACATTAAAATAATTAATTCTATTTTTTTTAGCGGGGTCCATATCAATTTTCCACTTATCTAGGAGGGTATTGGTAGAATTCGAATTTAAGACCTATGATTTGTGCGTTCTCCATTCCATCCATTGGAGTGTCCCCGAAGGGACAAAATAAATAATTCAATTTTATTTTGTAGGATAGGAATAAAATTTTTGAAATAAAATGAGTCTCTTAAAAATAATTTTGCAATGATACACAAAATAGTTCAAAACAATGTTCAAATAGATATATATATATATATATATATATTTATATATATATATTTATAACTTTCTAAAGATCCCAAATAAGTATCTAAAATTTTTAATTTTTTTCTCTCTTAATCTAGAATTGAATATCCTATTTTTGCATCCACCAATCAAAAGTCCCACCAATATTTATGTTAATGAGAAGGATACAATGGTAATTTTATGAAAGTTAAATATACTTCTTAAATTTTAATCAAAGCAAAATTGGACATTTAATTCTGGATGAAGGGAGTAGAAAATTCATGTGGTTTGAATAAGTGCCTCTCCTAATATATTACAGCTGCGATTTCAGAATGTGTGTATTATTATTATTAAAAAAAGGTCGCAAATAGAGAGAGAATAAGAGATTCCACTTAACAAAATTATATATGCATAGATGTGCAAACAAACTTTCGCTTCTTCTTTAGAACAGCAAGTACAAGATTTCCAACAAACCTTCAAAGGTTTCCAACAAATAACAAATATCCAATTTTGTTATGGTTGACACTTGATGTTTTGATATCAATAGTTTCAATTGTTGCATCACTCCAAATACTTTGCAAGTTCCTCGGTGCATATTAGATTGATCTAAAGTTTAGAAAAGATTAAGACATGGCGAAAGAATCGTATTATGAAGAATGAGATTATTTTGGAGAAGGATCATCAAGAACTTAAACTGCAATTAGAGAGTTAGATTAGTTATTTTAATATATATATATATATATTTATATATATATAGGATCATCAAGAACTTAAACTGCAAT
>JAOXNR010000842.1:0-10611 GCA_028571225.1 Parsonsia alboflavescens
TTTTTTTTTTCTCTCTCAATATAATTAGTTTTGTTATTTTCAATATATATATATATATTTATTTATTTATTCAATCTTACCATTCCTTTCATGATTTATATTTATCGTAAAGAAATACAATTGCACTTATTAAATAAGAGTGATAAAGGATAGTATTTTAAACATAGTATTCCCTCCATTCCAGAGTAAGTACCTTTCTAATGATAAAAAAAAAAATCCTATAATATCTGTCATTTTGTATTATCTAAACTAATTAATTGAAAACTTTCAACATTGCTCTTTATTTTTAAAAATCTAGGTAATTCTTTTAAGATTTTGCAAAAATTGACCCAATCATATTTAAAATCAATGAAAAAAATATACTATCAAATATACAGATTTAGTGCATTATCACCTTTATTTAAAAAAATAGAAATATTTTGATTTTAATATAACATAATTATACGTAATAATTTTTAATTCACTTGAGCTGATGACTATAAAGCCCTTGCATGGGATGGGTGTAATATTAACTCAGTAAAAATAACCAAACTACCGACTTGCCCCCGCCGCAGTGCTCCCTCTCTCCATCCATCAACTTTGCCAACTAGGCGAAGCCTTAATTTCCTCCTAACGTAAATAAAACAGAGCATTTACAGAGTTTTACCCTCTGTTCCGAATATTTCAAAATTCAAAGCATTCAATTCCCCCAAAAATATTCACATAGAATGACACTTCTATCCTTGACTCCCCTCCACGTGTCACCCAGTCCCACCACCACAATTGCACCCCATTTCTCTCCGCTCACCTCATGTGCCAGCAAAAGAGACCCAAAAGGCAAAAACCAGCCGAGAAGCTGAAAAGCAAAAGCATAAACATATTCCCCAAATTCTCCATTTCCCACCTTTATATAAACCCTTCTAATCCCACAGAGCATTGTCAGAATCCCCACATTGCATCTGTTTCTTTCTCTTTTCTTCTCGGTTTCTAGTCGGTGTTGTTGTTTTGTCCTCTTAGAGGAAAGAAAGAAAAGTACAGAAACAATATGGCCATGACTATGATGTTGAAATCTGCCATTAGAGCTTTCTTGATTGCTCTTGTGATGGTTGCTAATGTGGGAGAATCAGCCTCCGGCCATGCTTCTCCGGCACCGGCTGTGGACTGTTCCAGTCTGGTTTTGGACATGGCTGATTGTTTGTCCTTTGTGACTAGCGGTAGCACCGCACAGAAACCTGAAGGAACTTGCTGTTCTGGGCTCAAGACTGTGCTTAAGACTGACGCTGATTGTCTCTGTGAGGCCTTTAAGAACAGTGCTCAACTGGGCGTTACTCTTAATGTAACCAAAGCCTTGACTCTTCCCGCCGCTTGCCGTGTCTCTGCTCCTTCCGTCAGCAAGTGCGCATGTAAGCCGCCCCGCTCATCCCTTTCCTCTTTTGCTCCGTTCTTCTCATCTCGTATTCATCTTCTTTGATGTTTACAAATGGGCTCTGATCTGTCTAGCTTTTGTATTTTCCGGTTAATTTCTTGTTAAAAACTTGATAATAGAGGACGGGTGTTTGTGAAACTCTCCTCCAATATTTTCATTTTGCAGATGGATTATCACGATTTTCTTATCCATTTTTTGAATTCAATTTCACCGGATTTTGATTTTTGATTGTTTCTACTTCCTTCCACTATTACTAGCATCATCTATTGTTCTTCGATGTTGTGGTGGTTTCGAAGGAAACTTTTACCCGCTTGGTTTAATACTTCTCTTTTTTTACTCCGTGGTGCAGTGAGTCCTGCTGCTGGTGGTGCTCCTGGTAAGTAAAAATTCTTGTGCTGTCCCCTACCCTTTGATCTGCTAGTTTTCTTAGAACGATTTCCTCTGAAGATTTTCCTTTCTTTTAGAAACAGAATGGAAACATTCTGATAAGAGATGAGAGATTTTCTTTTGATCTTTGTCAATTTGAAAATTTTCAGTTTTAGATTTTGGAATGTTTTTTTATCTTATATCTTCGTATATATATATAAAAAAATAATTTTAATCTGGAAACGGTTATGGTTCCTTGCATTTCTATAATTCCTTCACTCTCTAGAAGGTTCCTCCTTTTTCCTAGGTTTCCAGTCAGCCTTTGTACAAGTCCACGTGACAGTACTGGTTTATCATTAATATTTTGCATTCTCAATATCAAAGTGGTCCCAAGTTTTTGGTTAAATACGGTTCATGTGAATTTCAATGAATCAGGCATGTCGGTAGGCTTTCTTTTGTTTCGTGCAGCGGAAAAAGTTTGGAAAACCCCTGTATTTTTCCGTTGTAGTATTCTATTCTTGATCTGCAATATTGTCCTTCCATCATTATTGACCAAAGTTAGTTTCTTGATCCAAGTATATAAAAACCCATTTTAATGATGAATCCAGAACTGGTAAATCAATTTAAGCAATTTTGTTTCTTGGTGGTAATTCTTGAGAATTGCTGGGAATGCTCTGTTTAAACATTAATGGGTACTTCCTTGCATTCATTTCTATAATATTTCTGTGAGCTTAAATTTACAAGAATAATATTCTTGAGATGGGTTATGTTGATATCTGAAAATTATTGCAACTTTCATGAACAATCTTTTCCTTTTCTTTTGGTTTATATAGCACTTTCTCCCATGGCATTGTCTCCAAGCTCGACTGCAGCTTCACCTACAGGAGTTGCAGGATCAACTGAAGTTGCCCCTGCACAGGCTCCCGGAAGCTCGGGCTCTTCGGCACTTGCAGTTACATTAGGCCCTTTCGTGGTGGCTGTGATGGTCGCTGCATCTTTGGCTTTCTTTTGATCGGATTTGTGCACTGTTTTCTTTTTTTTTTTGGTAGAAGTGATTGAGAGAGAGTCAGAGGAGGATTAGTAGTATAGCATTTGGATTTACATTTGGCTAATTGGGTTGCTCGGATGGGTTTTCCTCCTTTTGAGTAGATATAGGGATAATTTATGTGTAGTAGTTTTTATTATGTTTGAGACTCGTTATTATTTGTATTGATGAACTCCTCCTCTCCGGCATTATGATGGTACAGTAGTAGTACTACGACTACCTTTTATCCTATCTTATGCCTGGGATTTGATTAGCCTTTTGTGTTTTGCTGCTGTTCTTGATTGTTCATGCCACGCCTTGTACGGCCGTGGCCATCCAAATAATTATTGACCTTTTTTCAAGCTGACTATAGTTATGTTCCTTAAAAATGTTCCTGTCTTTTAATTCCCTTTCTTTTAAAATAAATGAAAGAGTATTAATGGTAGGTATAAAATGATTTATGTTGGTTGCACAAATGGAAGGTTTTGAAGTGAGGTTGCCCTTCCTTGACCACGGTTCTAAGAGTAGAAAGCAATTCTTGCCGGAAATATAAGAAATATATGGGCAAAATAATCCCCCTTTTTTTTAACCATCCAATTTTCCCTTAATTTTCCCAAGTAGTACTTCCCTTTCCCTTCCCTATGTGGGAATACTTTAAGTGGGCGATGAGTATTTAGGGTACATTTTGTCAATATATTCATGACTTATTTTCAATATAGAATTGGAGTCTCAAATGTTACTACTATTGCTGCTTATCACTTTGCTACACAAGCAAAAATATAATCCACATAAATGATGCTCAGTTTAAGCTTAAGCTCAAAACCAAATCTAGCCTAACTAAGGGGCCTCTCTACATTTCATGTAGAAGAGCCACTGTTGGATCATGAGACTTCTGCCTTTCGGTGATTTCTCGTAGGTTTGGCTTAACGGAGTTTCCAGCTGGGTCATGGGAAAAAGCATTAAATTATGGAGGTTTTCTGTGCGGGAAACCGTTTTGATCTGATCTGTGTGAAATGATTTACTCCTGTGATTTTTGAAACCACTTTCCCTTTCATCACGGCCACGTTACGACATCATTTGACCATTGACTCTGTCCAAGAAATGGGCAACATAGTTCCCGGACAAAGTGCTGAAAATGGCTCCCACTTCCTTGTGTCCATCAGAGCATGAACCAGGTGGGCTAGGAAACTCATTAAAAACTTACGAAAGACTGAATTAATCCCTTCTCATCCATATTCATATTCTGTAGAAAATTCTTGCCATCACAGTCATAAAATGCTGGATTTACTTGTTAAGTCTTGTGCTCATTTAGTGAATTCCATCTGAGAGCAATGCAACTTTACACAGGTAATATCACAATGATTTCATTTCAAAGAAAGATAAACGGATCAATCTATGTGAAAAACAAGAATGTGAAGTGTAGTCTCACTGAAAAAAAAGAGGGTAAAAAAAAAAAACAACAAAATCAGTGTACGAGTGTGTGTATGTGTGTGGTTTTTTTCCTTCCACCTTCCAGAATGTACAATTCAAGACACAGATTTTGGATATAGTGAATCTCTAGGAACCATGGAAATTTAGGGCTCCATTTTGGGAGCAAGAACGGTGACGGCGTCTGATACAGTGAGGAAAATTTTGTCTTCTCCGATCATGTTTGCAAAATCGGATGCCTGGAGTTTATCCAACACTGCAGTCCCGGGATTTGCCAAAACAAGCTGTTCATTTATACAGAGAGATCAGGGATTTCTATTCATTTTGACCCCTTTGTTGTAATTTGAAATCTCATAAAATTGCTGCAAAAACTTTACATATATTTTAGCTTCATTACCTGAATATCCCGTTTCTTCAGACTCCTGTATAGCTCTTCCAAGGCATGGATTCCACTCGTGTCTATGTCTATAACAGCTGCAGAGGATGATCAAAGAAGAACACAGCTCAGGATCACTTGTTCCGTTTCATTAAAGCTACATACGATATGGTAAATTGGAATTACTTACGCGACATTTCAACGATCAAATATTGGATTTTTGATTGGCTATGGTTTTTCTGCTGTTCTTCTTCATCTGTTAACCATCTCAGTATCCTATTCAACAATCATAACTTCCTCTTCAGTTCAAACAAATTGGAACGATGAGTGGAAGACTAAGTTTCATATGTTAAGCAATCCCAAAGAAAATTTAAGGAAAAGGAGATAACTTTGAGCATTAGTACCTCTCCCTGATATAATTGGAGTTAGAAAAGTAGATAGCAGAATCAACTCGAACAACCAGAATTCCGGGAGTTCTTGTTGCCTCTGGGTATTGCTGTATGTTCCTATACAAAGAAGTTCGTGGAATCTTGCCCAGTAGTGCAGTCCTTGGCCTTGTGACTTGAAGGAGGATTTTGGCAAAGGATATGGCAACCTGATGCAACAAAACCTCTCAATGAATTACGAAATCCAATTGGGCATAAGTTTTGATGAATATATTGAAGCATATCAATCATCCTTACTGCTATCAATAGGCCTATCTCAACAGAGGCAAAAACCACACCAAAAAAAGCTCCCATGCAGGCTAGGAAATCAAACTTATCAATCTTCCATATGAGAATCATTGCATCCATGTCAATTAATCCCAGAACGGCAGATATAATGATGGAAGCCAGAATGGCATTTGGGGTGTATTTAAACAATGGTGTGATCACTTCCAAAGTTAGCAAGACGACTAAAGACATCACGATGTTGGAGACTGCTGTTTGGCATCCAGCCATATAGTTCACTGCAGAACGTGAAAAAGAACCTGCAGAATGCATAAGAGTTGTTGAATCAACAACAAAATAGCTCATAGCCTTAACCATGAATCTCTATACTAGGCCTGTTTATGAGACCTACCCGTAGCAACGTAACACGAGGACATTGAGCCTATGATATTCATTGTTCCTAATGCCACCATTTCCCTGTTTCCATCTAAGTGATAATCCTTCATTGCAGCAAAAGTTCTTCCAATTGCTACAGCTTCCTGTAATCCAAATTTTTTCACGTTTAGGTACATTAATAACAAGAGTTGGGGCGAATAAAAAATTTTTTTGTGTAAGCTGTTGTGAGGGGTTGCTTGCTTACTGTCAATCCAATCATCCCAGCCACAACACCTATCCTGAATCCTTTACCAAGATAAGGTCCACTGAAGAAAATTTCATGAACAGATGATGGATTGATGCCTTGTTCGATCTTTCTTACCTTCAATTTTATAGGTAGAAATGTAAGATTCAATGGTCTATTTTTTGACTATTGTCATTTTGAGAAATATATTGAGGTTCAAAATACTCACAATTTGAACCCCGTGTTTTTCAGCATGGGTGATATACACACAAAATGTTGAGATTATCACAGAGATCAATGGAGCAATTGCAGGAACCCAGAAGTACTTGTTCTTCTTCCCCTGCTCAAGTAACAATATTTGAGAAAGAAACAAAAAAGGATTCCATTTCCACCAAGAATTTTGAGATCAATCCACGCCTTTTATGCAGAAGGAAGATACTTACAATATACTTTGCCAGGAGAAGGAAAGCCAAGAATGATACTCCTATCAAAATTGTCTGATAATTCCACTGTTGTACAAAAAAGAACAACTCAAGTTCATCTGTTGAATTGTGAAATGTGCACACAGGAGAATAAATGATCAAGTCTCACCCCATGATGCACATTAGTCCATACTGAACGCATAACAGAAACAAGATCGGATTTCTTTGTGAATTTGTTTATGCCAAGCAGACCTTTAAGCTGTTGAAGAGCAATGGTTATGGCTGCACCAGCCATAAATCCAACAACGGCAGCATGAGATAGGAAGTCGATCAAGAAACCCAACCTTCAGGGATAAGGTTAAAAAAACTAGAATTAAAACAAAGAAGGATTATCATTGAAAGAGATTGAACGGGCCATTAATGGATGTTATTTCACTACAAATACCTGAAAAATCCAAGAAGGAATTGAGTTAGACCAGCAAAAAATGTAGCTGTGAATGCAAGGCGGTGATAGTCATGTTTTTGTTTGATGGGATCCAGCTCCTCCTGAAGTAAAGTTCCAAGTAAAAGAGACACAACTGCAACTGGTCCTATGGCAATATCTCTTGAACTGCCCATGAATGCATAAACCAAAGGTGGAACAAAGCTGCTGTCTGCAGAAATTTACAACAAACAAAGAAAAAATTAGCTTATTATCTCTCATGTTGCTAATCATAACAGATCTTGATTGTTGAGAACAAACAAAACTAAACTCACAGAGTCCATATTGAGGATCCAAATTTGCTAGTTTTGAATAACCTATATCCTGCAACATGACAAAAGTTCATCAACCGTATGATAGTGTCCTTAGGGACAAGAAGCTTTATTATTATACGAACGTTATATATTATATCAATTTGAGTACCTGAGGAATGCATAGACTTGCAATGGTAAGTCCAGCAATCAGATCACCTTTAAACTTGACAAGATTGTAATCTCTTCCCCAATCAAGAATAGGGAAAATAGCTTGGAGGCCAAGGAAAAACTTTTTTGACTTGGGCTGGTCCTTAAAGGAACGTAAGGGATCATCATGCAGGAAAGTTTCTTTCAGAGCAGTCTTAATCTCCTTCAACAAATTTTGCTTAGGAGGCAATCCCACCTTATGAACATAAGGCAAGTTTTCGGTATGTTCATGCAAAGAATTCCCATTGTCCATGTCTGTAATTTCTTTAGGATCATCGTTAATACGTTTACTCATCTAAATGTTGGACTGATAACCCTGTACAGCAATGAAATCCAAGAGCAGAGATGGTTAGAGGATCTGCATAAGCAGAAATGGAATCATTTTAATTACACTAGCTAGCAAAAGGTGATAAAAATCTTTCCTTTTATTCATCTCCATGCACCATGAAATTATATGCCATAAACCCACAAACTAGAACTAGAAAATAATGTAAGCCTAAAAAAAAATGCATGAGTTGACTACAAAATCAGAACAATCTATTACTTGGAGTAGCTGATGATTGTGCTTAAAGCCAAAGAAAGCCTTATTCTCTCCAAGATAATCGCTACCCAGAGACAAGAAGGAATAAGTTATAAATTATACATGTGGTTTTAAGAAAGTAGCAGGAAATGCTGTTGATTATATAGGCTACAAGAATCTAAAAAGTCAACTGTAGAATGCGGGGCAAAATAAGGAATGAATCTGGTTCTTATGTGAACCACATTCAATTAGCCTAAAGAGGGATATAAATGAAAGAAAGTCTAAGAAGGACTTGTAGTGCCATTGCAATTTTCAATAGACAATTATTGAAGGATATTGTAATTGTTATCTAAAAACCAGAGTAACTAGGGAAAATCAATAAAGAATATAGGGGAATGCAGTTGACTTTTGGATAAGGTTTAAATTGTTTATGTGAGGCTTGCTATACAATTATCTTTTATCTCACTTATGCTTCTTTGAATCAAAACCTCATATATATATATATATATAGAGTTAAGTTTCCGGTGTTTTCCTCATCACTGAGAGCTCCCATGATGTGCAGTCACACACATTCATGTGGAAGAGAAGCGATCATGGAAAAGGATTCTGATCCAGTGAATCTTGGTACGCTACCTTGCGAGCTCCCCTGTATCCCCTTGTTATTACATGAGCAAAAAATATGTCATATATGCACCAACTGGCTAAGGACTAATGAATATTCACTGATCTTATACTTCGACAAGAGAAAAGTTTTCAACAAACACTTGCCCAACCTTTGCTAGTTGGGCAATATTGGTCTATGCCACTGCATAGATCAAGGATTATTGCCTCCATTTTACTATTATAATCTAATCAATGAATCCAGAAGAAAAAACACAGAAATACAATGATCATCCTCAGATCAGCTTGTTAAAAAAAAAAGGGAAGCAAAAATTAAATGTTGTCTTTCATTTTCATCGTATAGTTTCAGTACCGCAAAACCTCAAAAACATACCCACATAATATGTGTAAAAGTCTCACCATTTTCCTTCTCGGAATTCATCTGGTTCATTTTAGGGATTGCATGAAAACCATAACCAGCCTTCATCATCACTCTTCCATATCAGCTCTCTTCGCTAATGAATAATAATAATAATTAATAATAAATCAATCAATAACAATAAAAAAATATACAGTATACGTAAGAAAGGCTTCAATTAACATCTCCGCAAAAAAATTCTAAACAAATGCAAATTTGACAAAACAAAAACCTACCAATTCCGGCTTGCAGATCGCTCACTCTCCCAGATAGGTCTGACTTCAACTATTTTTTATTTAAGAGAGAGAGAGAGGGGGCAAAATGAAATAGATATAAGCAACTCTTCAAAATATGGAAGAGTTAACGGATAGAAGATTGACGAAATAACGTCTAGATTCAATGAATTTGAATGGGTTGGAGTTTTCTCGGTGCAGTTTTAGGAGCTAATAGAGAGGAGGAAGAAGAAGCAACAGTGAGACTCAGAACCTCTAAATGGTTTTTTTAAAAAAAACACATGCGATGTGAATGTTCGAAGGCGGAAAGTTTGCATTGTTTTAAATCTGAAAAATATATAATTAATAAAAGACTTGTTTTTAAATGAAACTTCCTTCGCATTTGAATATTCTTTTATTTCTATTTTGAATTAACCAATACTATTTTTTTCGCATTGTCCGGTAGTTCACACGCACCTCGACTGTTTTATTAGAAACAATAACTGATTAACACTTGAGTATGTAAGAAAATCGAATCGAATTCATGATCTAAATTATGCAAGCCTTACTTCTAAACTCACATTGGATGCAAATTAATCGATACTAAATATTTCTTCCATGTTTAACAATAAGTCATTTTTAGTTATTTTGTCAATATTAAGTACTTTTTCCCCCTTAAAATGTCCAAGAACATTAAGAATGAAAGAGGGAAAAATAATTTGTGAAGAGCGTGAGTAACATTGGAAAAAAAGAGAGTAAAATATTTATTAAACCACCAATAATAACATAAAAAATAAGTTCAAATGATTTATAATTAGAAACTCATTTTCTAAAATAAATAATTTTTTAATTTAAAGTCTTATTAAGTACATTTTAATTTAAAAATTTACATACGTTAACTTATCACACGACTAATTATAATAATGATTTTATAAAAATTAAACAATTTTAAATCAAGTCAATCTAGGACGTTAATTTCCGAATAAAATTTTTTTTAATATGGGTATCTTAATTAGAAAATAGATCTCAAATTCTCAATTGGTATTAAACAACAAATTTTGGTTTTCAATGAATATTTTCCTTACCTGCTTTTGATTGTCAACCTCAATTTGAGATGTTCTTCATAAAATATGTTTCAAACAAACAATTAACATTCTCATATGACTTAAGATTTCTTCCCATACCGAAACGACGCAACTTTAAACAATTGAGACCATAAGGTCTTTGTAAAATGGTGGTTATGTGTGTATATATATAAATAGTCACACCACAAGATTGCTATATGCTTAATCCAACAATCACACCACAAGATGTCTTGGTTCTTGCTAAGTAGCACAAGAGAAAGCTGTGCGCTTGACGGGTACTAACGGCAACAACAGCGACGTCGTTTTCAAATGTAAGAAAGATGCGGATTCCATCATCTGAAGCTCTCGATTTGAAAAAGGGGTTCTCTCAAAACAGAAGCTGTCCACTGAAGACTATCGTCTGAAGCTTGAGAAGGCATCTGAAGGTTGAACGGAACAAAACGACTGCTGAACCCATCAGATAAGGAAGAGGAATCGGAACCCATCTGAAGATTGATGGAGCTACTCCACTGAAGCTGGATCTTCTCGGCAATTTCTCAGTTTC
>JAOXNR010000843.1:0-10611 GCA_028571225.1 Parsonsia alboflavescens
AAACTTACCTTTGATGAGTCCTTTATTTCATACTGATTTGGTTTGATTGTTGTGTGTGAAATTAACCTTTCAACCTACAAGAAAATCACATCAGTTTATTAATACATCATCCAAAATGTAGAAGAAGTAAATGTAAAATTTTACCAGAATAAACTTAATCTTAAAATGTCAAATGGCAAACATATGGTTTAAGGTTTAGGGTTTATGATGTATTGCTTTTTGTTATACTCAATAGGGTTTGTGTTTTTTATCCACATTTGATTAATTATGATTTTGTAACTATGGATGTCCATATGAGAGTATATGTATCCTTTTTATTTTTATTTTTTTTATAAATAACACACATAGAGATGCACAAATGTATTTTTTTCATTGTGTTCTGTGGAATATGTGAGCGGGAAAATAAATAAACACTGAAAGGGAGCATTGGTCTAATAAGAAAGAAGACATTAAATGTGGGACACAAAAGGTTTACATGCAACTCTTATCCATCAGTAAGTCACATCGGTTCAAAACAATTAATTTGATTACATTAACAATTATGGATGTACAAGGTCTGACTTTAAAAATTAATAAAAATTCTACGAAATGATTTTTTTTTTTAAAGAAAAATATATATACATTCAAAGTTCTTTTATAAAATTCAATAATTAAACTTTAAATTGATAATTAGATAATTTATTAGCAATACATACTAAAATGATTTGTATTTTTTATAATAAAAATATTTTGTTTTCATTGTATTATATAAGAAATTAAGAATATTATTATTTAAAGAGTATTTTAAAATAAAATTAAAGTTATCTTCCGGTATATAGTACGATTATAATAAGTTATTATTTTGCACTCCTTACTTTATTGCTAATGTTTTGTAATTAATCTGTTTACGTACAAATGATGTTCATGCAAATAAATTATAAGTATTTTTGAATCATCATAACAATATTGGTAAGTATAATATTCATTAATTCAGAAATATTCATGCACATATGTTCTAAAATTGATTCATATAGACTACAAAATATTTTTTGAATTAATTAAATTTTGGTATTGAATGAGTATACATACACATATTTGTCTTTCGTCTGTTTAATGAACATGATGAATAAAATTTTTTGCAAACTATGTATTAGATGTTCATATGATTATTTAAAGTATAACAATAAAAAAGGTGAAAATATATTTAATGTGGAATTACTTATTGATAAGATCCAAATTCCTTTCGTATTCTTGATTTAACTTGAATGGATGCGCAGTTCTAAGATCCATATCCCTTTCTTGTTAGATCAATTTCTACATCCACTTCGAAGTTTGGATTAATCCCTTGTTGTTGAACGGATTTCAATTACCAGATTTGATTCGTCTTCCATAGTCCTTGTTATTGGACCAGTTTCAAAGTTTTGTTTTGGTTGAGGATCTTGGTAATTCAAACTATCATCATCAGAAATCCTGAAAAGCTCTTGCCCTCTCATCATTCAAATCCATTGATATGCAAGGGATTATGACAATAAATTGGACTAAAAAATTGGACGTCTATTTTATATGCTAAATGCCTATTGAAAAATAAAATGAATACATAGATACAAAGGACATCTAATACTTATACATTCTAGATTTGTTCAAGCCTTCGGATTGTTTTCAAAGATGAAAACTAACAACTGTTGGTGGTACATATACCAATGGAGCTTAGTTGTAAAGTTAATAGTGAGGATTGGAACTCTTGAAAAATCAAGTGAGTTAAATTGGAGGGAAACAAGGAGAGAGAGAGAGAGAGAAAGAGAGAGGGCATACAGGTTGGGAGTAAAATGGAGGGAAAATACACGAAGGGTTTCCTGATGAGGATCTTCATTATTCAAGCTAAAAGAGAGGGGAGTATGGCAGTGATTTGTATTAAAAATTGGAGGTTATAGTGAATGCCACTCGGTAAATAAAAGGAAAGGAAAAAAGAGGTACAGGTGTATTTTGGTGCTTATGCTTTGAAGATCCCATCACTCTAATTATTTTTCAGGAAGAAAACTAACAGTTGTTGTGGAGTTAATTAGCATTGGAAATCATGAAAAATTAAATGGGACAAGTTGGAGGGAGAGAAGGAGAGAGGGTCCCGAAGGGCATCTTGGTAATTGGAGAAACTGATTATAGAAGATAGAAATTTACGTGAAATAAAATATTGAATATGAGTTTAATTAGAAAACCTCTTATTAAATCCATTAAACTTTTATAATTATTAAAATTTTGATAAAACATTTCTAGAAAGTTATGAACATGCTATATTTCACTCTTGGCCTCCATGAAAAAGAATCTAAAAGCCTAGCCTAACTCAACAAAATGTTTTCCTCTTTTTCCAAGTATAAACTATTATGAAGAATTCAATTGGACTTCCATGTCCAAATCTCTTGAGAATCAATCCTACTTTCATAAACTCTTTATAAAACCTTAAACTCCCATTTGTTACTATTTTTACCTTCCTTATGGAGTATTTTTTTCAGTGACACGAATTCAACTCCAGGTATTGATCAAGTGTATCTCCATTTTCTAAGTATGAAGTTACCAAGTTTTTGGGGACTTTCTAGTCCTAATTCAAGAAAATCAAACTCACTTAGGGATAAGAGCTCAAAGAAAAAGGGATTTCTCCGAAATTTCTAGATTACATGAATGAAGCTCCTAAGCAGCCCTTGAAATGAAATCGACTCATGTCCGAGATCACCCGACACAGAATCAAGTTATATAAACTAAAGCAAAACCATTGTACGATGGAGTTAATCAGGGGAAAACAAGGGTGAGAAAGCGTAGGGTTGATGATCCTTGGCATGGACCCATTAACTAGTCTTTGTGAACTAATCATGGCATGTCAGGAGGTTTAACATGATACTAGGTTCACTCCATGACCTTGATGGTACCTAGGGAATATTCGAATCTTGACTTGTTCAGGGGTTGAAGTTGGTTAGTCATGATCATGCAATCAGAGTGATAAGGATGGTACTAGTCCCTTGACGAGTGAATTGTCTTGACACTTGAATTTGCTTTATCAAAACTCGGATTGTTTTGATACTTGAAATCATCTTGATTACTGAAAATTGTTTTGAATACTTGAATTTACTAAGATTTTATCATGATCAAGCTCTTTTATATATATATTGAAAATTTTTTCAAGTTTTCTTCTCTAGCATGGCAAGCATTACTCACTCAGCTTTTAACTCACGTAAGTGTGTCGGTGTCCTTCTTACAAACTTTGGTAAAGAATCAAGGAACTAGGAGACGAACTGTATGCACACATTCCTGGAGAAAACTCAAACATATTTTCATAAATGAAATGAAGCTTGATGTAGGTTGTGGACTCTTAGTTTATTAATGATGGATAAAATGGGCATGATCCAAAAAACCTAATCCAAATAATTGATGACCCAATTCGAGTTTTGGAACTCTACCTGACTTGTAAACAAGACCAGACCTCGGTGGTCTATAAACAAAAGACAAGAGAGCCTTTGAAAAGATATACTCATAGTCATGACTTACGACCTATGACATGCAATTCACAACCAAGGACCTCCTTCTCTAAAGGTCCAATTTCGCTCCAGGGAGCTGGAGGTCATAGGCTCGAAGTCTAACTCTAGGTCATAAGAACTCTCAAGGAGAAACGTGCATGGTAATGACACTCTCCTACAAGGAAACTTCATGATTTTTGAAAAGATGGGTAGGACCTCAATCCCACAATTAATGTCATTGGCTTAGCTTCATGGAATTGAGATCAACTTTAATAAGGTAACTACACCTAAAAGGGCTTTCGATTCCTCTTAACACACACATTGATTACACATTTGGAATTTATCTCTTTCTCTCTAGAATGTGAACTGACTATGGCATAGGAGTTTTTCCAAGGGCAATAGATCGCATCGGTAATTTTACATTCTTGGTTGATTTTACAGGTGATGTGATAATTGGGTTGACCTAAAGACCAATTTCGACTCTATCAATCATGAATGTAGCTTTTGATTTTGAATTATTGTACCTTTCGGATATTTAATTCAACTTTTGTATTAAGAGAGTGTAGTAAGGATACTCATTGTAATATGGGCTACTTTCCCTACTAGTTGTATATCAAGTTATGATTTTGTTGTATGGATTGGAAATTCTCTGAAGGGAAAATTTTTTTTCTAATTCTCATGGACTCCAAAAGTTGTGTATTAGGTGTGATGTATGACATACCGAGTACGTGATGTCACTTAATGTATGGTCTAACAAATCAAGATATTAATTAATATTTGCAAAATAACATATATATCAATGTAACTAGCGTGAACTTAATTAATGAGTCTTGCAAATTGTTTCAAGAAATGATGTGCTTTGAAGTGGAAATCAAATCATCCTTGAAATCACATCATCTTGAGTGATGATTTTTATTGACCAAATGTCTACAAGTAGTTCATGAACAAGGTCTGGTCTTTTTCTTTACATGGATTTAGGCAATTCGAGGCTTTGAAGAGCGAGGACGATGGGAGTAGCAATGAGAACCCTCTTCAGAAAATATAAAAATATTGCCATCGAGAGACGATGGTGGCAACTAAAGAAAAAGAATGAGCCACAGAAGAAAAAGAAAAAAGGAAAAGGAAAATCAGATAACACCACATAAATTCCCAATGCAAATACAACCAGAAGATCGCTGAAATTCAACCTGAACAAATTGAACCTAATCCTAAGAGAAGCAAGGAAAGCCGAAAGGGATTAAGACAAAGGAGAAACCTATGACCACACCCTTGTTCATTCTCCTTGGGAGCGTCTGGAGTAAAGTGGCAGCAGAAGAGTAGTAGTTTGTTAAGTGCTCCGCATCGATTACAATCTCCAAAAGCCCAAATGAAGCAGCCCAAAGAGGCTCGCCCAAGAGATCACCATCATCCCACCATGATGAGTGATGACCATTAAATGGCCTTCTCTGTTTCCAAACCACAGTATTAAATGCAGCAACCACTTCTTCACTAAACAAAATTTCCCCTTTCTCTCTCTCTCTTTCCCCTTCCAATCAGATGGATCATTCCACTACCGCCGCCACCACCCCCACCACCCAAACGTTCTGCCAATGTCCCCCACCGTCCCCTCCTTCTTCGTCGGTCCACCACCACCACCTTTAACCAAAGACTCCATCTCCCAAAACCTTAACAACATAGGCTTCGGCTATGCCATTGCCATAGCCCTCGGTTTCCTCGTCCTACTCTCTACCGTACTTCTCTCCTCCTACATCTGCTGCCGCTCCGCTGCTGCTCGACGTCGCCGCAGTCGTGAATCCCAAGACCATAACCAAGACCCAAATTCTAACCCCCATGAAACCAGCATCTATCTCCCTCGCATAATCTTCGTAGCTGAGGATGAAAACGACGAGATTTCCTCTTCCGAAAACCTAGTCGTTGGCCTCGACCAAGCCGTCATTAATTCGTATCCGAAATTCAAATTTTCCAAAAGAAATGGAAGCGGTAATAACAACGGTAATATGAACAGTGGGGGAAACGACACGGTGTGCGCCATATGCTTGTGTGAGTACAGGGACCCGGAGATGTTGAGGTTATTGCCTGACTGTAAGCATTTTTTTCATGTCACGTGTATTGACGCGTGGCTTAAGTTAAATGCCTCGTGCCCTGTGTGCCGGAACTCGCCGCTGCCTACACCGCTTTCCACGCCGTTATCGGAGGTGGTCCCGCTTTCTCAATATTCCGATGGCCGGAGGAGGTCATGATGAAATGGATTTTTATGGTAATACTTGTAATTTCATGTAATTTTATTTTTTTTGCGGTGGTGGTAAGGGGGTGCAGATGCTATTGATTCTCCATTTTTCCCTTCTTTTATATTTTCCTATTTCCATGGAGGGTTTAGGAAACTGTAAGAAACAGCTAGCCTTTAAATTTGAGTCAGTTTCTTTCTATATTTTTGAGCTCCTGGATTTATAGTATTGGAATGTGACTTCAATTTTAAGATCGTTTGTTTTTTTTTCTTTGCCCGTTATTTAATTTTAAAAAGATATTGATATTCTTCATCTTAGAGTACCATTCACTATTAAAAGCCAGATTGGGAAGACTTTTCTAACTGTAGAAGAATACTTCTTATCTTTTAAAAAACTTTGATTTAAGGATTTTTTTTAAATCATAATATTATCTATTTGAAAAATAAATTATTCATCTTAATTTTTTTTTTTTCAATTGCATCTCCAAATTTTTTTTCATTTTTATTTTATCTTTCCTTTTCTTTATCTATTCCCTAAATCCTCTTTCCTTTTTCCTCTTTCCTCTATCCTCCTTCCTTTATTTTATGTTTTCTTTTCTCTCATCTCTCCTTTAATTATTTGATTATAGTTAATTACATTTAAAAATATTAAAAGAAAATTTGATAAAAAAAAAAGGGATAATTTACTATTTTTTTATCATGACGAATGTCAACGACTTTTTGATTGATAAAGAGGACTAAACGATTCTCTTTTTAAACGGAAAAAGTATACAACTTGGGTGTGCGTGACCCGCTTGACCAAACTAATGCGATGGACCGAACCCTCTATTTCTCATTTGATAAAGACTTTGGGATCTGGCTTAGCTGCTTGATTTCTGATTTGCGGGACTCCTCGCGAACTTGGGGACTTCTCAAATGTTTTCAAATTTGGATTGGAGTTGTTCAATCCGGATCAATCCAAATTCTTATTTTTAATAATTATAAATTGGATATTCTAAGTTTATTTTAAATTATTAGAAATTACTCATTTCAATAAGTAGTGAAAAAATTTTCAAAAAAATTGACTTTGTTACATGACATGAATTAAATCAAATTTTTTAAATAAAATTTATCAAAGTTCAAAATGAGGTTGATGGGTGAAACGGACAGGATCCGGATAGAAGTCAATTCAAATGAACCAGAGAATCTCATACCTTTAATACCTGAAAGTTAGACTCATAGGGTCAACGAGTACACGTGGACAAGCGGCCAGCTACCACCGACCTATCAAATGAGTTCGAACTGAGGTCTTGCCAGACCACGACTTCGACTTGGCAAGTTCTAATCTTGAATCATAAATCTTCTATGCCACAACTATTGGTGCATGACTCCTAGCCACTCTAAGGAGCCTAGGATCACTGGGTGCGACCTCACCAGAAGAGATGTTTGAGATCCTCGACATCCATGGGGAGGTCGTAAAATTGGTATGAAGGTCGGTTAATGAGTTCATAGCTTTCACAGAGATGTAAATGACAGGATCTTTCATTCCAGGGAAATTCCATGATCTTGGGAGCAATTGGCGGGATTCGACTAAATCCCATAATTATCCTAACTGCTTATTATTACGTAATACAGAGCCTAATTTCAGGAGGTAACAGACTCTCTCTCTCCTTCTACTTAAACAAAACACACAATCAGTCTAAAAGGGGACAAGGACAAAGACAATATGGAATTGAGTCTTCTTAGTTTCTTGAGAATGGGGTCTTTATCAGAAAACTCTCCCAGAATAAAAACTTAGGCATCGGAGTTCTTCCAAGGGTGACAACCCACTCTGGTGATCTCTTTTTCTCATCTTCTCAGGTTTTTGATCTTGGAGTTCTATCAGGATCTATAAGGTGACCCGTCCAACTCTTTTGGATCGTATCACTTCTGGCGCCGTCTGTGGGGACTGAAAAAAAAAGCCTACCCTTTTTCCCGTACACAAAAACAGATAAAATAGTCCTGATGGCTCAATCGTAGCCTTCACGTGTTCAATCGCCATGCCGTGGCAGGCCAGCGACCAGAATGCAATTACGCACTAGAGAGATAGTGCTTGAAATATTGCCGTCGGTACAGGCCGTTAATGACGTCAATCCAAGACCTAGCACACAACAGGGCCAGCAACCATTGGCACAGTCTAGCCCATCCCAGAATGTCTCAACCAACCAAAGGCCAGCACAAAAAGGGTCACACCAGAGACACCCAAATCTCATGGCGAATGCCAACAACTTTAGGCCGCCAGGGCAACAAAGATTTGGAGGAACCCAAATATCCATGCTTGTAAGTCTAATGGAAAGAATGGTGGTGGCCCTGGAAGGGATCTTTGGTAGGGAAGATTACGTTTCCACTGGACGTACTCCGGTGCCATATCGGAGGGACATACAGCTGCCCAGGAGCCAAACTGAGCACACCCAGCTGGATAGGCTTCAACCTTTAGAAGCAAGAATTGACCCCCTACGTAATGACATAGGTCGAGAAGCAGGTCAACTAGAGCAAAGGTCACAAGGAGTGAGAACCCTGTTGGTGATTGATCTCAGAGAAACCCTCAACAACAGAAAAAGGGTACCACCTAATACACAGGCTCAACCGAGCGGCCATCTCTGAGAGCCAGGTGTAGGGTGCAGTCCTTGAAGAGCAGGGGAGCTCATTGTGAACTCCTCTTGGGGCAAGGATGCCCCTTCATCGTAGCCTAATAGAAATGACAAGCGAAAGCGCTCGAGGGGTAGCCCCCAACCCATTGAGGAGAGTAGCTCCCCCAACCAAATAGGAGCAACAAAGCGATATGGACCTTATCGAGCCTTTGCCATTTGTCCGCAGCATCCGAACAACCAGGATGCCCTCAAGCTTCAGAGCTCTACAATAGGAGAAAAAATATGATGGAATTGGAGAACCTCAGCAACACATTGATGAGTATGTCTCCCACATGGAGACGTTCGAGCATCCCGACCATGTCAAATGTAGAACCTTCAGGTCCATGCAGACCAAAAAGGCCCAATCATGGTTCAAGGGAATTCCTGAGGTGAGCATCTCAAGTTGGACACAACTGAAGGAGCTGTTTCTGAAAAACTACCAAAGTAGCATGAGATGCAAAAAGGATATCAACGACCTTTTCCTCATCAAGTAAAAGGTCGGTGAGAGCACTCGGAGCTATTAAAGTCGTTTCAACGAAAAAGTAGTGGAGATTGAGCAGAAAAATGATGCCATCTACATCACTGCATTCAAGCAAGGTTTGCAAGGGGGGTACGTAGCCCTCAGATTGGCCGAGGAGCTAATAAAAACAATCAAGGAGCTGCAGTCGCTCTTGGAAAAACTAATCAAGGATGAAGAAATTGTGGTCTGTAAGAAGATCCCAGGCTTCACCGCCGCAGACAGAGATAATAGAGGACATTCGAGGAGTCCTAAAAAACAAAAGCAGGATAGGAAAGAGCTTCACCCCAAGGGGGGAAGCTCTGACAAAAGAAGGAAGGCCATCGCCGACCTCGTGGTCACTCCACTCAAGACATCATAGGTCAAGGTGATGATGGTCATGGAGAAGAGAGGAGTCCTGTGGCCAAAGATACCCAGCAAAGTTCTACCACTACCATACAGCCATCTCACGGCTGATAAAGGAAGGTCACCTATCGAAATTTTTGGCAAAAAATGCAGGACTAGCAAATGCACTACCAGTAGTCCCACATAACCAAAGACCCCTAGTTGGCGAGATTAATGCCATCGAGAGAAGGTCGAAGCGAGCTCGACGGGGAGATTCAAAACCCCTAATAGTGTCACTCTAGGTTGGCGACTTCCTAGTGAGGAAAATCCTAGTTGATACTGGGAGTGTTGTCAACGTCCTATATCGCAAGGCCTTTGATTAGATGGGAATAGACAAAAGCTTGTTGTTAAAGTCAGATACAACTTTGACCAGCTTCAATGGCAGTATAACTTATGCCGATGGAGTCGTACAAGTTCCCAGCACAGTCCGAACAAACAATGGAGATGTCACTGAAACAATGGACTGGATGGTTGTGGATGCCCCTGGAACCTACAACGTGAGCAGAGATCTCCTTGCTTAATTACAACATGAGGACCCAGGTCGGTAATACTTGGATTACACTTAAAGGGGATAGGCACATGGCTACGGAATGTTACGTTGCGGAAGACAACGAAGAAAGCTCCCCGGAGCCCAAGCAAAAGGAGTGCATTGACCTCCTAAAAGAGGACGACCACCAGAATTCAAGTGGCCACAAAAGGGGAGAAAGCCTTTCACAACCCCTAATTCCCTAAGAAAGGGATCCAGATTGGAGAGCTGTTACCTCTAAGGGTCAAGGGAAAACTAGTGGACTCCCTTGAAGAAAGTTTGAAGGTCTTCGCCTGGCAACCCAACGACCTCAAGGGAGTTGATCAAACAATAGTAGAACACAAGGTCGGGCTCAAGCTAGAAAGAACCTTCGCACCCGAACGCAACGATGTCATTGCAAGAGAAGTCCAAGCTCTTCTTGATGCAAGAATCTTGAAAGAGGTGGTGTACCCAGAATGGCTAGTCAATCCGTTTGTGGTCCCACTCCCGAAGAATTAAGGGACGTGGAGTGTGGACTTCACCACACTTAACAAATATTGCCAGAAGGATTCCTACCCCCTCCCCAATATTGGTCAGATGGTGGAGTGCACAGCCGAATACTAGTGGCTATGCTTCCATGACGCATACAAAGGGTACCTCTAGATTCCGATGGCTCTCGAGGACATGGAAAAGACCTCTTTTATCAAAAAGGTTGAGACCTATTGCTACACCAAGATGCCTTTCGGTTTGAAAATCATCGGGGCAAAATTTCAGCCACTCCAATTTTGGGAAAAGAATAAGATAGAAGCCAAATTAGAAATGAAAGATAAAGATAAACTTATTAGAGTAAC
>JAOXNR010000844.1:0-10611 GCA_028571225.1 Parsonsia alboflavescens
ACGGTATCCATTGCAACAACGCTGTTTGCAGCTAAGCCACCGGTTCCGGATGATGTCTTGAGTAAGGGATTCCTGATCAGTACAGAGGAAGTTGAGATAATCAAATCTGAATTTAAATCAAATAATTAGATGATTTGTTATTACAGACTATCATGCACTCTTAAACATCAAAATATTCAGATTGTGTTGTTTATTTCATTGGTTTACGTTGGTTTCCCATGTTCCAATCTCTATGTTGTATGTCAATTTCCTGGAATTTGGATTTCTATACACTTTATAAATTAATAAAATAAGACGAGAGTGTTCTTCTGAAAAAGTTATTTATATTCAATATCAATTTAATGAAAGATTGATACTTTTGGTTCCCCACCTTTTTCGTTTTTATAAGTCTGGTCCAAAATTTTGATCAATGTGGATGACAAACTCTTAGGCCATAGGTATTGTTGCCAATGCTCCAATGATCTAACCTAGGTAAATAATTCTTTATCATAGATGGAATAATTCAAAGAAGCACCATTAAACTTTTCACTAAAATATGCTATAGGTCTACCTTCTTGCTTTAAATTCACTGTTATTCCCACCCTTGATGCATCACATTCTATTTCAAATACTTTGGAAAAATCGGGTAGCGAAAGAATGGAGGCACATGTAAGCTTCTTGTTCACTCTCAAACCTAAACTTAACTCTTACTTTGATGATTTTCGTGAGAGGGGTTGCTATGGTGCTAAAGTAAGGAACAAACCTTCTATAAGATGATACCAACCCATAGAAACTTCTTACATCACTTGCACTTGTAGGAGTTGGCCATTCTTTTATACCTTTCACCTTTTCCTCATCAACATGCACACCATTAGAAAACACATTATATCCAATAAATGTAACTTTGTGTAAACCAAAGGAACATGTATTCAAATTGGCATACAAGTGTTCTTTCCTAAGCATTTCAAACGCATATTGCAAGTGTTCAACATGCGCATCAACATTCTTGCTATACACTAAGATATCATCAAAGTAGACAACCACAAATTTACCTATACAATTTTTAAGAACATGGTTCATTAGTCTCATGAATGTGCTAGGTGCATTTGTGAATCCAAAAGGCATGACAAGCCACTCATATACTCCATGTTTGGTTTTGAAGGTTGTTTTCCATTCATCCCCTTCTTTCATTCTAATTTGATGATAGTCACTTTTCAAGTCAGCTTTAGAAAAATGCTTACTTCCACATAATTCATCAAGCATATCATCTAATCTAGAGATGGGTAAGCGCAACTTAACCTTTATTTCGTTGATTAAGCTACAATCAACACACATTCTCCAACTTCCATCCTTCTCTGGCACAAGGAGGATGGGTACCACACAAGGGCTCATGCTCTCCCTCACATAGCCCTTGGCTAGTAGCTCATCAACTTGCCTTTGTACCTCTTTTGCCTCTTCTAGATTGATCCTATAGGTGGCCTTGTTTGGTAGAGGGGCTCCCGGAATCAAGTCAATTTGGTGCTTAATCCCTCTCCTTGGTAGCAAATCTTGATGGAGTTCTTCCGGAAACACACCTTGGTATTCCTTCAAAAGATCACAAACAACACTAGGAAGAGAGGAGTCAATGTCATCAAAACAGTTAGAATATGAAGAATTTTTATACTGGTATCCTTGGAGTGCCATCTCCATCAAGCCTTTTTTTGCAACTCATCCATAAATGTCTTGTGTCAGAACAGAAATAACATTATTCTACCTTTTTTACAATCTTGTTTGACTCATTGGTCCTTAACTCTTTAAGAATAATACTTTGGTTAAAACATCATTCATTTACTGTAGATGCTTAAATTAATCTTATGCATCTCCTAGTCTCTCTTGTAAGACTTCATTCTTCATTCCTAGCCACTACTACCTTTCTTCCAACACTTCCTTACCTTGCTTTAATTCAATGTTTTCTACCTTCAATTCTCGCATTTGCTTCAATTGCTGCACATAATTCGAAAACATCAAATCATAAGGATATTTAAACTCAGGAATAGTTACCTTGTCATCGTTTGATTTGTTTAACTCGATCTCATCTTCCTCATTGTTGCAGTCATTGTTGATGATTCCACAAGAAGCTACATAGCAAGTTTCTTCTTCATTGTTGTTATCGTGATTGGAACCATTCTCTTCATTCCAGGAGACATTGTTTTCCTTCTTTTTAAGAGTGTTTGCATACTCAAATTGCATGTGTCCATAACCACCACATTCAAAATACAAAACACCTTTCGATCTGTTTTTATATTCTGGAGGCTTTCTTTCTGTTGGCTTTCTTTTGTCACCATCTTTCTAATTGTTGTTTTCAAGATTTGACACCTCTTTGAAATTGTACCCCCTTTTGTGACTTTCGAAAGATTTTGGCAAATTTTGCAAATTTTTTGGCAAATTATACTCCTTTTGCGACTTTAAATGAATTAGATCCTTCTGCAATAAAAGCTAGATTTTTGTTGTTTTTCTTAACAGGAAAATTCATTTCAAAAGTTCGTAAAGAACCTATACATTCTTCAAGTTTCATTTTTGATAAATCCTTAGCTTCTTCAATGGCAATAACTTTAGCCATAAATCTCGAAGGTAATGATCAAATAACTTTTCTCACAAGCTTTTCTTCTAAAGTACCTGTCACTAATTTGAGCAGATTCATTAGAAATATCACGAATTTTAGCATTAAATACCTCTGTAGATTCATCCTTTTGCATTCTCAATTCTTCAAATTTTGATATAAGAATTTCAAGTTTTGACTTTCTGACAGCACTAGTTCCTTCATGCATAATCCTTAGAGTATTTCAGGCTTCTTTTATTATAGTAAAAGTGCAAATTGTTTTAAACTGTTCAGCTTTTACAGCATAGAAAAAGACTGTTAAGAGCTTTGACATTTGCCTTTGACAATCTTCGTTCCATGTCTAACCATTCTGTCTTTTTCTTCAATCTGATGCCTCCTCGTTCATCTTTGGTGGATGGAAGTTCCCACCCCATTTGAATTGAATGCCATCCATTCCTATCTTTAGTGGATATGAAAATTTTCATTCTTGCCTTCCAGTAAGAATAATTCTCACTAGTCAGCAATGGAGGTCTTGTCATTGAACCTCCTTCTTGATTTAGATCCATTTTTCCCACTATCAACACCTGATAGTTTCAGCAAAATCATAACTGTTCCGCTCTTATACCAATTGAAAGAGATACTACTACAAAACAATTAATTAAACAAATTAAATCTCAAGTGTTGTGTGTGAGATTGTTAAACAATTTAGGCCAAATAAATTAAAAACAATAAAATAAATGAAGACAATAGATTTATTTATGCAGTTCGATCAAAAATACATTTGTAGGATCAAGCTCTATGATCCAATCACTACTTCGACAAAATTATAAGAGTTGTCATCACATCAAACAAGGATCACTAAGTGAAATAACAACAATAGCTCCCCTAGCTATTTGTAATGCCCCGATAAACTATACTTTCAACAGTATTACTCTTGTCTTTTTATCACCAAATACGAAGTTTCTCTCGTGCTTCAATCGTACAAAAACTTTTTCTCCATATACGCTTTAAATACTATCCTCCAATATAGCCGTTGTGCACCCTCCAAGATATCCGTTGTGCTCTAAGTACTTTAATCACAATTTGGATAAATTATCCAATCATATGTTTGATTGATTCAAACAAACAATCCATCATCAGTGCCTTCCTTCAACATTCCATTTTGACGTTGATGAAGTATCCTAAATTATCCAACTCATTGTAAGTCAATTAGCCAAATTAATTTCCAATTAATTTGCATAATTGATTGGTAAGAATTGGACAATTGGACAATAAGGAAATTTAATAAATCCTGAATCCAATTGATAGATAATATCCTCAATCAAATTTGAATACCCTTTAACCAAGATGATTTGAGAGATTCTTGGCACATTTTAATATAAGAATAATTAACCAAAAATTATGTTAATTAAATATCCTTAATACCCCCTAAATAGTCATATAACTTTTATTTCTTAATCATATAGATCCAATTTTTTTTTCTTTTGTCATCGGGACTCCTTTATCTTTTTTTGAGCAATCTTGTGGGTCCATTTACATTGAAAAATACATTTTCAGATCATTTTTGCAGGAAAAAAAAAATCTTATTCTTCTTTTATTAGTCAATGGGGATAAAATGGGTATTTTACTATTCACCCTATATCCTAATTCAAATAAAATAACAATCCTCAAATTCAAATAAAATAACTGTGACTTTTAAAATAAAATAAAACTTAACTTTAATTAATTATGATATATATATCTAAGAATAAATTTAGTATTATTTTCTTTTGCCATTCTTTTGAAAATCCAAAAGATGGGAAATTGTTTTCATTTGTAATGGTGTATCGGACACTAATTACTTTCAGTGTGATCAAATCAAACGATATAGTTTGAGGATCAATATGGCAAAAAAAGATGTTAAAAGACCAAAACACAAAACTGATCAAAAATTAGATTATAAAACATCTTATTACTCAATGCCTATTATAATATATGTAGAAAGTTTTTTTTTTATTATTATTATTGTTTGTTCATAAACAAAGATTTTAGATTTTGCATTTTAATTAAGAATGAATTGCTTGCCCAAATATAAAGCATAAAATTTGAAATTACAATACGGGCAATTAGGGCATTATTGTGTTTACTTTATATAATATAATGCTTGCATGCAATTTGTTCTTTTACTTTTAATTTCTTTTAAAAACATTCTTTTTCTTGATTCTTCTCCGATATTGTTTGATTTGCTGCCACCGAAAGTAATTAGTATGCAATCTTTTGGATTGTTCAAAAGAATCGCAAGAGAAAATAATACAAATTAGGGTTTTTAACTGATTTGATTCCATAAATTTGGACTAAAAAACAATTCAATCCCAATTTTTTTTTTTCAATCATAACGGTCTCTCGAGTTTTTACAAACCGGAATGGTCCAAACTATCAATTTCCCGCCACTCATATGGCAAAGTAGGTCATGTGCCCAGCACATGAGGGCAAATATGTCATTTAAAAAATTCTTTTCACCTATTTGATCTTATACGTTTGGACAAAAATTTATAATGATTCCACATGTTTTTTTTTCAGCCATTATAGTCCTTCATGAACTTACGAACTGTCGTAACAGTCCAAACAATCCTTCTCCATTCATTCTAAAATCAAATTCACCATTTCAAAAAACATGAATTGGGATTTTGTTTGGAATTTTGTCCCGCCATTTGGGATTAAAAAAAACATTTGAGACCAAACATATGGTGGTTTACCTTTTTTTCGATTACCTATTGGGTCCATTTCACTTTTTAAAAAAATGGGGGGTACATTTACCTTGAAAACATATTTTATTATAAATCTTTAAGGACATTTTTGGTATTTTAATTTTTTCTCTTTTCAACTCAACTGGAATCTCCCATCGACGAGAATGCCAATCAAATCCCACCGCCATGAACAATAACCCTTCTATCTTTCTCACTGAGTTGGGATTGCCCCAGTGGCAAACCTGTTTGGTATCCGCTGGGGAAGGTCTCGGGTTCGAGCCCTGCAGCATACCCCCTCCCCCGAAAAAAAAAAAAACCCTTCTATCTTTCTCTCTGTTTCTTACTTGTTAGGGGAAAAAAAAACCATTTGAACTGGAATTTTTTAAAAAAAGAAGAATTATAAACTTTAGGAAGTTCCCTAGAAGAGATAAACTACTGTTGCAGCAGAACAGTCGTGGGAAGCTGTTGGGATGTCTCTCTGTTATTGAGTCCCTTCTCTCTAACAATTTAATTTAAAGTTGTTGAATTTTTTGGTGCTCCTGGTGTTCTTTTTCTGTCATAAGTTCTCTCTGCCAACACAATACAGTCAGTATACTTCTAGTGCGAATTACGGCTGCCGGAAAATCTGTTTTTGAAGTTTCCTCTGTCTCGTAGATATTCTTAATTCGTTTGTTAGCGGTAGAATAGGAGTTGATTTAATTAGTGTGGATTTGATGAGAGTGAGATATGTATTTGATTAATGGAGGAAAGTCTCTTTCTTTAGATACATTAATGATAAGAGTATTAAATTTTGATGAATAGAACTAAACCTCAGATGGTTTAAGATTGTCATGGGAAACACGGAATTTTTTAATACATTAGTGATTTTTTTTACTCTTTGCTCCTTCACTGGTGGTCATGAAAGAAGAGTTGAATCTCTGGAAGAAGAAGAAACAAGCTCTGTATGATGCTTCTGAATTGGATATCTCAATTGAAAATCCACAGACAGTACAACAACAGGCACAACCAGCACCACCTGCCAATCCTCCCAAGAACCCGGAGAAGGTGGATTCCTGCTTCAGCAACGTTTTCAGTCCTCCGGGAAGGGGCAAAGACTACACTATTCTACAAGCTCTGTTTAGCATTGACATGATCATTTTATTCAGAACCACAACATTTGGGGTCGGTGGAACCTTGACTGCCATTGACAGTCTGGGTCAAATTGGAGACCCCTTGGGCTATCCAACCAACTAAGAGCATATCCACATTCATTTCTCTAGTAAGCATATGGATTTATCTTGGCCGCGTTAACTCTCGCTTCGTTTCCGAAGCTCTATTAACAAAGTACAAATTCCCACGTCCCCAATGCTAGCAGTTATGCCTCTCTTGTGGCATCTATTCATCGCCTTTGGAGTCCCAAATTCTCTCTATGTTGCCTCTATGATTCCAAATACAAATGGCAGGATAAAATTCCAAACAAAATCCCAATTTATGGTTTTTGAAATGGTGAATTTGATTTTAGAATGGATAGAGACGGTTGTTTGGACTGTTACGACAATTCATAAATTCATGAGGGTCTATAATAGTTGAAAAAAACATATAGGGTCATTATAAACTTTTGTTCAAACATATGAGATCAAATAGGAGAAAAGAATTTTTAAAATGACATATTTACCCTCATGTGCTGAGCATGTGACCGGCGCTGCCGTTTGAGTGGTTAAAAATTGATGGTTTGGACCATTCCAACTATTGTAAAAATTTGAAGGACAGTTATAGCTGAAAAAAATTATTTGACACCGAACTATTTTTTGGCCCAAACTTGAGGGATCAAATCGACTAAAAACCCTAGAAATTATATATGCTTTAGCTGAAGTTGGGAAGGAAACAAATGGATTTTATATCTTGAAGTAAAGTTTTAAATTTATTCTATGATATATCTTATAATTAATTTAATTTAATTTATATTTTAACTTAAAATTTGCTGTGGAAATTCTTGTAAAATATAAAAAAAATTAATGGACGTCCTTCAGATTTGCAAATGGTGTTTAGTGATCTGTTCTGGATTCATGAGAAACCACCAATTCTTATGAAATGTCCCCGCATTCATAGAAGTAAACCGTTAGAAGTAGTCTTTGTAGGAAATTTATTTGCAGATTTCAAAGCATTGATGGATTCAATGGGGCCATTCTAATAAAAGAAATTCAAGAGTTATTTATGAATTCTATGAGTTTAATCATTTTCTAAACTGTGGAAAAATCTAAAATAAATTCCTAGAAGCACTTTCCAATGTTTAGTCATCTATATAAATGTATCTCATGAATTATTTGTATCAATCATTCAAGCAACGAAGAAAAGGCTCTTGAATTATCGCTATGTGCGCAGTAGCAACATAGTTTGTTATCATTTCATTTTCAAAATTTCCTACAGTCTTTTTATTAACCGTAAATTAAAAGACACAATTTGGTCTTTGTCACTCGTAATTACATACAGAATGAGGATGGCATTGAAAGAGAATATAACTCTTCTGATCTTCCTTGGGGCACTCCTGCTGTTTTCTAGGGTTTCCAATGCAGGTGGAGCAGATATCAGCAATGGAGCTATGGGTCGCGATGGCGTTCCATGTAGTATTGCTATGGGTACACAAGGCAATTGTAAACCAGGAAAACCAGTAAATCACTGGGTTAGAGGATGCAACACGGCAGATCGTTGCCGCATGGGGGGGCGAAAGCTGCTTGAGGTTATCGACCTTGCAGAGGGTTTTTTAATCCCTATCAATAGATAGAATTTTTTTTTTTCTTTTTTTTTTGAGATTGCTCGGCAGAAATATAAATTATGCACTGAAGTAAGTATTTTGTATTTACTTCTATATTATGCATACATACAATTTTTTTTTTCTTTTTTATTGGAAAAAATACTTTTCATAAATTGATTTATTTAATTTCTCCTCATTGTTTGCATCACAATATATCTATAGAGTAATTAGTAAATAAAGTGATAAGAAGGACGTGTTAGTAAGTAAATCATTCACGTATATAATTAAAAGGTTATAAGTTCGAGTAATTGAAGTATAAATATTGCAAGGTTGAGCTTTATCCTTTAATCAAGGCTCAAGATCTTATATGTAACGATGAGTGACTCAAATAAAAGATCCGGGCCTTTAATTAGTTATCTGATAGCAAAGATTAGTTGAATCAAAATTATACAAGACTTTTGAATTAAATTTATATCCACTTCTAATTTAGTACAAAAATTAATTATATAATTAGAGTTTTGTCTTCCAAATGAATGTAGGTGGCTTTTATATGTAGACATGCTTTTAGCTCATTTGGTCTTGATCTCACAAATAGGGGTGAGCATCAGATCGGTTAACGATCCGAACCAACCTTAAATGGATTGAGATTGGTTGGGTTTTTAGGTTAATGGGTCAATTTGAAACCCAACCCGACTTGTAATTGGTTTCATTTATATCGTTGAAAAAAACAGTCGATCAACACTATTAACGCTATTAAATATTAACATCTGCTGTCTTAGCTCAGTGGGACACCTAGCTTTTAATCAAGAGGTCTTGGTTCGATCCCCACAAGCACTAATATATTTTTTTTTCCATTATTTGTAATTTGTATTTGAATTTTATTAGATAATAAATGTTTTTTTAATTCTTTTAATTTTAATTTTTCTTCTAATTTTTAATATTTCATCTTAATTTTTTCCATTTTTATTTGATAGATTATGAAATTAACCTTTTTTTGCCAGAATTTTTTACAATTTTTATTTTACCTCTGAAATTATTCCCCTTTTTTATCTTGATAAATGATGCTATATATAACTTGCTTACAGAGTACCAACCTATTGCAATTCTCCAAAGTTATTTTTTGTGAACTTTTTGGAGATTAGACCATTCAAAGTTATTTTTTGTTTAATTATTCCAAGTTTTTGTTATAATTTGAAGTTTGGGCCATTTGGATTGGAGTCCATTTAGAAATTGGGTAATTTCAGTTACCCATTGAATAACTGAATAAAAACATAAATCGAACATGAAAAATCGAAACCGAACCAACTATAAGTAGAGTTGGTTTTGAATTTTCTCCTCCGAAAAAAAGACCTGGAAAAAATTGACTTTAAAAACCGAAATCGAACCAAAACCGACCCAAGCTCACCCCTACTCACAAGTTGTTTTTTTATCATTATAATCCCTCAACATATTATGGCAGCCATTTTGGTCTCTCAACATATTATGGCAACCATTTTGCTCTCAACTACCATTTTTTTTACCAAAACACTCATTGGAACCAGTCATTATACATGCACAGGAAAGGGCAAAATTGTCAATATCATCGTTGCTATTCAAAATCTAACCAATCCCATGGCGTGAATGAATTTTGGTTGTCCGTTTAATTTATAAAAAAAAAATTTATTTAGATGGATTGGATAACTTCTAACTAGCAAAGATGATATTGATAATTTTGCCCCTAAAATGTTATCCTATATCAATAAATGATTAGTGACAACTAGTGTTTTGCTGAAAATTAGTAATTGGAACCATAACGGTTACCCATAAAATGTTGAGAGACTATAATTACTAAAAAAAATTGTGGGATCGTACTATAGTTTAGACCAAATATGTGGGACTAAATAGGACAAAAACCTATATAGATTCATAAATTAAAAAATAAAAACACTCGCGCACATGTATATGGTAATTCATTCAATTCAAAACACATGCATATATAATTGACGTACGTACTTCCCCAAATAATGTTAGATGAGGAGATTCATATGCTAAGCTTGTTTACAATTTACAGATCCACCAAAGTTAGCCAGCTTATATTCCCTCCGTCATAGCCATCATTTTATAAAAATCAAGGTGATTTTTTTTTTCGGAACTGTCATCTTCTCTTTCTTTAAAAAATTTGAATATCATTTCCCTATACATAATTAGAAGGATAATATAGAAAAATTACCATTAAATATCTAATCAATTAACAACAATGACTTATAATTAATGATAACAGAAGTTAGGGATAATATAGAAAAATTACCATCCAATATCTAATTAATTAATAATAATAATTTATAATCAGTGATAAGAAAAATTAGTTATAATAAGTTATATTTAATAAATGAGTAACATATATTATGCTACATCATTCTATTCTTCTCTAAATAGATTGGACGGGTCAAGAATTAATCCAAGCACCTATTCCAATAAAATAATAAAGTCTCCAGCAGGGTCAAGTCAAGAGGTTTTACCTTAATTTGATCATTTCTTGATTATCTGATTCGATTCTTGGCTAGGAGATATCCAGTGGCCAAACTGAACTCTTAGATATTCAATCTTTAAATATTTAT
>JAOXNR010000845.1:0-10608 GCA_028571225.1 Parsonsia alboflavescens
CTCTGCATTTCTAATGTTTTCAACGTAGAACATCTATCCCGTTTTCATGGGGACAATCCGAGTTTGAGGACAAACTCTTCTGAAGAGGGGGAGCCTGATGCAGAGTTGGCCCACGAAGATATTCAGGAGGGCCTACGCAGGTCCAAGAGGCTGTAGGAGAAGTTTCAAGGCAATTGGAGTTGATCGGAAAAGTTTTTGGGGCCGAATTGGAAAAACTAAAAAGTTATGGGAGCGTCAAAATGGGCTCAAATTTGACGGGTGGATCCGGGACAGTCCAGTGAGCAATACTCACTGCTATGCTATGACCAAGGCCGTTTTTGGCCATCCGGGGTCATCTGGATGGACTTTTGGGCCTTTTTCTAGTTTTTTGTAATTTTTCGAAACTCTTGGAGTTTATTTATTGCCATTTTTTCCTACTTTCAGTTTAGGGTTTATTTATTGCCGTTTTTTTGTAAGATTGTAGGCAAACTTTGATGTTTTTGAAGCTTTGAGTTTTCATTCAATAAAATTCGATTATCATAGTATCTCATGAATATTGTCGTTTTATTCTTAAATCGCCCTTTCCTGTAATAAGATTTTCGAGTGAAGTTGATTACAATTGAGGTTCTACTTTTCCCACTATCATTTCCGTTCTGCGTCACCTTTCTTGCCGCCAGAAGTGAGAATGAGTTTGATGCCACCAAGGTGAAGGTTTGTGTACCCTTCAACTCTCTATTATGCCACCATTTCTAGGAGTATGTTGAGAGTAACATACTATTCTTTTGATGAAAAAGGAATATCACACTGGTCCAATTTTGAAGACTAGACATATTCTTTTGTCCTGAAAATGGTAGATTTAAGAAGCTATCGGATTGATTTAATTCCTGGAGGAAATGATCCTTTCTTTTTGTATATATTGCACGAATTGATCAGAGGAGGAACGACTTTCTCAATTGAGGCTGACTCTGGAATTGTAGAAAACTCAACTAGATTACCGACATTTGCTGAATGTAAACTACACTTAGGTAAAGACATAGAAATGGAAATTTGTACAAGCTGAGAACTAGAACTTGAGGAGGTGTTTTCCATGGTTGAGAAGGATCACTCTCTACTCTCTCTCTGTCATCCTCAAGGAATCCAAAATCCCCAATTTCTTCCCCCCTGCAAAAACGAATTTTGCAAACACCAGAAATCAAAGCTAGAAAGGAGCATTCTGGTGTTTGCAAAATTCGTTTTTGCAGGGGGCAAGAAATTATTGATTTTAGATTCCCTGAGCATGACAGAGAGAGAGTAGAGAGGGATCCTTGTCAACCATGGAAAAAAAGGTTGAGTTGAGTCCAGAATTATGTATCGTGTCAAATCCAGTATTGAGTCTTTTGTAAGTTTTCCTATTGTAATCGAGTCTCTTGTAAAAAGTTTCCTATCAATAATATCATGAGTGTTTTATCAATGGTGTTCTAAATCCTTCTTTCTCTATCAAAATTTTTTTGAATTCCAAAAGGAGTCTATATCCTGTCAGTATTCCCTAGTTATAGGTGACCTACAATAGACATGTTAGTGCGCGCAGGCATTATCCTTGAACAGTGAGTTAGAGGAAAAGAGTACCCGCTTATGAGAGATGCTATAGGGGAAGAAGTACTCGGGATATGCTGTGTCGAGGGTAGTGTCTTGAACCCCGGTGGTATAGAAAGCAAGTAAGAGATAAAAAGGCCTCAAGCTCAAAGGGAAAACGAAAAGGTGTAGTGAATGAGGAGGAGGATGTGAACAATGAATCAATTGAAGATTCCAAAGAGGAAAAGGATGATGGTCTTGATGGTAGTGATAAGAATGAGGAATTTGAGAATGTTGATTCTATGGATGCGGATCTAGATGAATTAGATATTTAGTCTTTTACATTACTTGTCAAATTGTTATTGAACTTGAGAAATTATGTTCTCATTGTGTGATTTGGGAGTTTATGCTTTGTTTCTTGTGAAATTATGACACTTTATAATGTTTAAACTATTTTATTTCTTGAGTTATTTCACTTATAATCTTTAAAGTTACATCTATTATCATTTTATATGATTATATATATATGTATGTATGTATGTATAACAATAAATAGCATAGTATCAGAGTTATTTCACTTATAATCTTCCCCCCTATAAAATCCCTAGTTTTTGCTATGCTATTTATTGTTATATATATATATATATATATATGTATTTTTTTAGCCGAAATTTCTGCCATCCGCCATGGTTGGTTTTAAGCCTTCCGCCATAAACCGCCCTCCGATATTAACAACGATGAACAGGAGTGAGTTTTATGCAATTAGTTTATTTCTAGTGATGTTTCTTTTATTGCCCTTTTTTTTTTTAACTTACTTTTCGTTGTGGTGTTTGTTCAGAAGGGTGGGTTGAGTTTGGGTTTGAGAAGAAAGAAATAGCAGGGTTCTGTCGAGAGAAGGTTGTTCCATGATTGTGATCGTTTGTTTGAAAGTTCTTTGCATGGTCCTCTCAGTAGTCCAGATGAGTATTCTTACAGTGATAGTTGGGGTTCGAATGATTCTCTTTCCCTCAGCAGCAAAAAGGGAAACTATGGGGAAGTCGAGGTTATTGATGTTCATAGTGATGGCTCCAATGATGCTATAGGTATTAAATAATTGTTTATGTATTTGTTGATGAATGACTTTTTTATCTTTTTTTTGTGAATTGTTTTGTTGTGATTTTAACTTTGTCTGTTGTTTCTTTTTCTTAAGTGATTGTAGCTGCTAGGACTAAGAACGCGGTGGATTCTAAGGTTTGGGACGTATAAAAATCCTATGAACCAGAAAAATAGATTGTGAGGAATGTCTTTACAGGTATTACAATATACATATTTATAGCAACACAATGCATCTAAACTAGGAAATTACAGCTGTGTATATATCTACCTAAATCCCTTGAATAGAGCCTAAAAATCCTATATTTACATCCAAGAAATCACACAGAATATACAGTATTATATTTCCTATTCTGACACTCCCCCTCAAGCTGGCTTGTAAGTGTCTTGCATCTTCAGCTTGCTTACTAGAATTGTTTTTTCAGCAGACCTTTGGTGGGTATATCAGCCACTTGTTGAGAAGTAGGAATGTAAGGAATGCATATTAATCAACTTTCAAGTTTCTCCTTCACAAAATGGTATGTTTTTTCTGATCATGAAGGTTGCATTATTATCACAATAGATTTTTATAGGAAGTGACACAGGAAGCTTCAAATTTTCCAACAATTTCTTAATCCACACAGCTTCACAAATCCCATGCACAAGGGACCTAAATTCTGCTTCAGCACTACTTCTTGCCACTACACTCCACTTCTTGCTTCTCCAAGTCACTGAATTGCCCCCAAAAAATGTACAATATCCATATATTTATCATCTGTCCCTCACATTACCGGACCAGTCAACTTCAATTTAAATTTTTACCTAAAAATGATTCCGTTTTTTAAACATCTAACCCTTTCCAGGTGTCCTTTTTAGATACTTTAGTATCCTATAGGTAGCTTCGAAGTGTTCACGACCAGGTGCATGCATGAATTGGCATATCATGCTTGCAGCAAATGCCATATCGGGTCAGGTGTGTGACACATATATAAGCCTGCCCACCAAACATTGAAACTTCTCCTTGTCAACCACATTCTCAATCTTAGTAGGATTTGATTTGAGATGTGCCTCAATATAAGTTTCAGCAGCCTTGCAACCAAGTAGGTCTGTTTCATCCAATAAATCAAGGATATATTTAATTTGAATTACAACGATTCTTTTGCGTGATCTCTCAAACTCCATGCCAGGAAAATTTTTCAATGTTCTCAAATCTTTAGTTTCAAAATCTTCAGCTAGCATCCTCTTTAATCTTGCTAATTCATCAAGAGCATCACCTGTTAGTATCATGTCATCAACATATACAATGAGAATTGCTATTTTTCCTTTATCAGCATGCTTATAAAAAGGAGTATGATCTACTTGACTTTGTTGATATCCATATGCTTTGATAGTTTTCCCAAAAAGTTTAAACCATGCCCTTGGAGATGGTTTGAGATCATATGAAGACTTCTTAAGTCTGCGAACTTTGTTTTAACTAATAGACTTTTCAAAAAAAGGTGGTAAGCTCGTAAAATCTTCATCTTCCAAATCACTATTTAGGAATGCATTCTTCACATCTAACTAGAATATCACCTAGTTGAATTAATAGCGAGGGACAATAAAAATTATATAGAATTAATTTTAGCTACTGGGGCAAAGGTTTCCTTATAATCAATACCATACATTTACGTAAATCCCTTAACCACAGCTCTAGCATTAAATCTCTTTGCACTCCCATCTGCACCGCATTTCACAATAAATGCCCATTTACACCCAACAATTTTCTGACCTTTTGGTAGCTCTACAATTTCCAATGTCCCGTTTTTCTTTAATGCATGCATTTCTTCCATCACTTCTTTTCTCCAATTTGGATCACTTAGTGCTTCCTAAATGTTTCTAGGAACAACTAGATTGAATATTTTTTAAGTAAATTGCCTATGTTTTTTATAGAGATGATCAGAAGACATATATCACTATCAGAAACGAGGTCATTCCCGATGGAACTTTTTACGCCGGCCTTGGAGACGTTGCAAATACAAGCTTTATGCAAAATCATTGTTTAAAAGAGTACATATGACAGTCATGGGATCACCGTATATATGACAAGTTTTAAACAACGGGTAGTAGTATATAATTGAGTATATGACGGCTCGAGGCTTGTTGCAAATAATACACTATATATGGCAGCCCTCGACCAGCCGAATATACTAAAACCATATATGACGGGTTGTACTATATAACTATGTACCTACGATGGCTCAAGGCAAATAATACACCATATACGACAGCCTATAACAAATAATGACATATATAATACAACTTAACCTATTTAATGTATTATATGTGATGGGCAGCCGTATATATAAGCCATATATAAAAATTAAAAAAATTGTTGAAATAGGGATAGGATAAGGAAATACAAGCTTTATGCAACAAGTCATCGTTTAAAAGAGTATATATGACTGTCATGGGATTGCCATATATACGACAAGTTTTAAACAATGGGCTGTAGTATATAATTAAGTATATAAGTCGGCTCGAGGCTCGTTGCAAATAATACACTATATATTGCAGCCCTTGACCAGCCGAATATACTAAAACCATATATGACAGGCCGTATATATAACTATGTACCTACGATGGCTCATTGCAAATAATACACCATATACGATAGCTGATAACAAATAATGACATATATACTACAACTTAACCTATTTAATGTTATTTATGTGATGGGCTGCCGTATGTATGAGTCATATATAAAAATCAAAACAAATTGTCAAAATAGGGATTGGATCTTACATCCTCTTATTGGAAGGAATAATAGTCCACCACTTGGCCAATAGTAGATATTATCTTCACAACGCACTTCTATGTAAAAATACATAACAATTCGATTTAATTTTTGTATTTTTTCTTAAATACTCTCCACCTTAAAAGATCAATAATGATTCAAATATATTTTTCATCTATCTAACCTAGTAATTAATATCAATAACTAAAACTAAATTTAATGAATTTTAAATTAATATTATTAAATTAATTGAGTGTTAATTGAATTACAAATTAGAGTACATAATTCATAGGTATTTTACTTTTTTATGAATTATATGCATGTATTATTAAGTATTCATATTCTAAACAATGTAATAGTTGACCATATATATATATATATTTATTTATATATATACACATGTATATTTGTTTAATAATAGTATTAGAAAAGCTCTTAGAATATCTAAAATTTTACTAATACACAAAAATTTTAGTAGGTAAGAAATTATTTTAAGTCATTGTGGATGATCTATTGAAATGATTTTATTAGTTTTATCCTATCGAGAGTTCGAATCTCCATTCTAAATCGTTTCTTCATTTTGACTAATTTAGAATATCCAATATTTTTGGCCTTTTTGTTTGATTTTTGTTTTTAAATTAATACTTGCTTTCTTCAAAGAAAAAAACTATCTAAACTGATTGGACCAATGTTGAGAAAAATTTGAATCCTTTTCCTTTTGATTTGAACTTAAACTCTTGTACCAACTCAAATTTACATTTGAATTTAAAATGCATAGTAAGAACTTAATTGATGTGATTCCTCTCCATTTCTGATAAAGGTAGTTCGGGGTCATTCAAATTCAAGACAAATCAATCAAAGATAGAAAGGACTGATCAAAGATTTATATGGGGGATTAGATTGACCTTGATAGGATAATCTACAACAATCAACTTCTTGATTTGTAAAGATTTTTGAATACTTCACCCAAAGTAATGGAAAGTCCATGGTGTAGTGGACCCTAAGAAGAATTCAAAGGACACTCATAAAAAGATCAAGTTCGATCTTGAATTTGGATTGATTCCAATGGAATAGTTGTTTGTCAATAGTTATCTTTCAAATACAAAATAAGAGACTATATATAGTCCCTAACACTTAACCTAAAAATTCATGCTAGAAGTCTTAAGATATTTATAGCCTTAATACAAAGTCAAAATGACCAAAAGAAGACATGAAAGAAAGCATAAGATCGCATTTGGTTTCGGTTGTCTGGGCACTATTCGACACCAGTTGGTGCATCGGATAGCCTTGGATGTTCTTGACCTTCTGTTCATTTTGCAGCAGCTTGCAGTAGGTGCCGATTGGTTGCTATCCGACACAGCTAAAGCTACCTTAGGGTAAGGAGAAACATGGATCTTGGTCGACTAGAAAGTTAAATGTAGCTTTCCGAATTAATAATGAGGGTTATTAATTTGAAGAAAATAGTGGGAGTATCATTTCAGTTTTAAATTTTAATGATCATTTCATGATACGTATATTTTGCATATTTTAGATTATCATGGCGCCCAACACAAATAATAATACACTGTCGTTGCAATCTGTCCTTGAGAAGGACAAGCTAAATGTGACAAACTTCTTGGATTGGTACAGGAACGTGAGGATAGTCCTCAAACAAGGAAAAAAGACGTATGTCCTTGAGCGTCCTGTTCCTGAAGAACCTCTCTCCACAACCACAATGGCTGAAAAAGATGCTCACAAGAATCATCAAGATGACGCAATTGATGTTAGATGCCTCATGCTTGCGTCCATGAACTCTGAGCTACAGAAGCAACATGAGGAAATGGATGCTTATGATATGATAGAGCACCTGAAATAGCTTTATCAAGAGCAAGCTAGGCAAGAGAGGTTTGATGTATCCGAGGCTTTATTTCAATACAGAATGGCAGAGGGTTCTCCAGTTGGTTCTCATGTCCTCAAAATGATTGGGTACATTGAGAACCCAAAGAGATTGGGCTTTCTTCGAGGTCAAGGGTTGGCCACCAATGTGATACTGCAATCGTTACCCGAAAGCTACAATCAATCTATTTTCACCTACAACATCAATGAGATTGACAAAACTCTGCCTTAGTTGCTTAGCATGTTAAGAACTGTTGAGTCAAATATTAAGAAGTCCACCAAACCCAAGGATATCCTAATGGTTAGGAAATTCAAGGGTAAGGGAAACGGAATGGGTAAAGGCAAGAAACATGACAAGAAGCAGGTTGGAAAATCTAAGCCTAATTCTACTACATTAAAGGCAAAAGGAGGGGTGGTTAAGGAAGGAAACTGTTTCCATTGCCACGAGCCAAGACACTGGAAAAGAAATTGCAAGATGTACTTGGAAGAAATAAAGAAGAAGAAGACTAATAAGTCTTCTACTCTTGGTATTTTTGTTATAGAAGTCAATTTATCTACTTCTACATCAAAGGTATTAGATACTGGATGTGGATCTCACATTAGTGTGAATGTGCAGGATCTCAAAAGGAGTAGATTGTTGGCGAGAGGAGAAGTTGACCTACGTGTTGGAAATGGAGCAAGGGTTGCTACATTAGCCGTAGGAACTTATGTTTTGACTTTGCCCACTAGGCTTGTTTTAGAATTAGATAATTGCTATTTTTTACCTTCTCTTACTAAAAACATTATTTCTATTTCTTGTTTGGATAGGATTGGTTTTTCATTCATAATAAGGGACAACTGTTGCTCCATTTATTTAAATGAAATTTTCTATGGAAGTGCACAATTATTTAATGGCCTTTATATTCTAAATCTCGACACTCCTCTTTATAATATAAATACTAAAAGGATTAAATCAAATGATATTAATCCAACATTGGGCCATATAAATGGGAATCTTCTTTCCAAACTCCATAAAGATGGATATTTGGACAACTTTGATTTTGAATCATATGAAAATTGTGAATCTTGTTTATTGGGCAAGATGACAAAAGCCCCTTTCATGGGACACAATGAAAGGTCAACTGAGTTATTGGGCCTTATACATTCAAATGTGTGTGGTCCAGTAAACACACAAGCTAGATATGGGTTTAAATACTTCGTTACATTTACTGATGATTTCAGTAGATATAGCTATGTAAATCTTATTAAACACAAGTCAGAATCCTTTGAAAAGTTCAAAGAATTAAATAACAAAGTACAAAACCAACAAAGCAAAAGTATTAATAGGCATCGTTCAGATCGAGGTGGTGAATATTTAAGCTAAGAATTTCATGACTTAGTGTGGAATAGTTCAACAAGTCACACCTCCAGCCACGCCGCAATGGAATGGCATGTCTGAAATGAGAAATCAAACTTTATTAGATATGTTCTATCAATGATGAGTCATGCAGACCTTCCAATTTTGTTTTGGGGACATGCTTTAGAAACAACTGCTTTTACATTGAATCATGTTCCATCTAAATCAATTCCAAAGACACCATATGAGTTATGGACCGGGAAACATCCTAGAATGTCTTTTATGAAAATTTGGAGTGGTGAAGTTTTCGTTAAACGTCAAGTTTCTGACAAACTTGAGCCCAAATCTAACAAGTGTCTCTTTGCAGGTTATCCTAAATTAACTGAAGGATATTACCTTTATAACCTCACTAAGCAAAAGGTGTTTGTAGCTCATGCAGGCATCTTTTTAGGAAGAGAGTTTATCTCTAAAAGAGCAACTGGGAGAAAAGTAGAACTTGAAGAAGTTCAAGAACCACAAAGAGATACAACTGATATAGAGATGGAAACTGAGCAGACAACACATCCTATAGTTGATCAAGGACTTGCTCAAAAGACACAAGCTCTGAGTAGGTCACTTAGGACACATCGTCAGCCATAGAGATATGGGTTTTTGATATCTCAGAATGGTGATATGTTGCCCTTAGATCAAGATGAGCCTACCACCCACCAAGAAGATATGATAGGCCTAGACTCTGAGAAATGGCTTCAAGCCATGAGATATGAAATGGAATCCATGTATATAAACCAGGTTTGGACTTTGGTTGATCCACTTGAAGGGGTAAAACCCGTTGGGTGCAACTAGGTCTTCAAGTAGAAAACTGACAAGGATGGTAAAGTTCATACTTACAAGGGGCGATTAGTCGCCAAAGGTTTCAAACAAGTTCATGGTATTGACTATGACAAAACCTTTTCACCTATAGTTATGATCAAATCCATCAGGATCTTAATTGCTATGGCAGCATATCATGATTATGAAATCTGGAAAATGGACATCAAGACTACTTTTCTAAATGGAAAGCTTCTCGAGGATGTGTATATGACACAACCTGATCATTTTGTCGATCCGAATAATGCTGGAAAGGTGTGCAAGCTACAACGATCCATTTATGGATTAAAGTAAGCATCTCGTAGTTGGAATCTTTGTTTTGATGATGTAGTCAAGGAATTTGGCTTCATTAAAAATGAAGATGAACCTTGTGTCTACAAAAAATTCAGTGGGAGTATTGTGGTATTAATGGTATTGTATGTGGATGACATACTTATTATTGGAAATGAAATCCCCACCTTACAGTCTGTAAAGACTTGGTTAGGGAGTTATTTTTCTATGAAAGACTTAGGCGCAGCAAATTATATACTGGGTATAAGGATCTATAGAGATAGATCCAGAAAGTTGATTAGCCCAAGTTAGAGTATTCTTGCCTATAACACATGGCATAAATCTTTCAAAACGATAGTGTCCTACAATAGAGGAAGAATGACAACGCATGAGTAAGATTCCATATGCATCTGCCATTAGATCTATCATGTATGCTGTGTTATGTACATGCCCCGATGTATCATATGCTTAGAGCATTAAAAGCAGATACCAAGGTGATCCAGGGGAACGCCATTGGACTGCTGTTAAGAATATCCTTAGATATTTACGAAACACAATGGATACATTCCTAGTCCTTGGAGATGAAGAAGAGCTCATTGTAACAGGTTACACTGATGCTAGTTTTCAAACCGACAAAGATGATTTTCGATCGCAATCAGGTTACGTGTTTTGCCTTAATGGTGGGGCTATGTGCTAGAAAAGTTCAAAGCAGACAATAATGGTTGATTCTATGACAGAAGTTGGGTATATTGTAGCATCTGAAGCAGCAAAAGAGGCAGTTTGGATCAAGAAGTTCATCATTGAGCTTGGGTGATGGAGATCAAGGAGCATACATGGCATGGGATAATTCATGGAAGATCTCATATGAAGATGCTTATGGAATAAA
>JAOXNR010000846.1:0-10606 GCA_028571225.1 Parsonsia alboflavescens
CCCCCATGTTATCCTATCCCATCCATCACTAATATGCTATTAGTAATTACTTTTTCTTTTAATTACTATTTAGGTAATTAAAAAAACTATATGAAATTATCAAATTGATTTTTTCTTGTCTTTTATCTTCTTCTTCTTCTTCGTCTTCCTGTTTTTTTTTTTTTTAAATTAGATGCTTTAATCACTGGTCATTAAATGAAAATCCTATAAAAATGAACAGGTTTTTTGTTGATTTGACTATATATGTGTATGAAGATATGTGATGATTTCATTTGATATTAAAAATCAATAAGTACTCAACCAATTAAGGTAGAATAAATGTCTTAATATACATTTTTTCCAATAATCTCTTTATATTAATATCATTTGTTGTGAGAGTGTTTATATTTTTATATTTTTAGTTGAATAGTTCATAGTAAAACTTGATTGAGTTTATCTTCCTTATTGCTATGCATGTAATAAACTCAAACTTTATTGAACTACAAAACAAGATTAAATATATACTCTTGCAAGCCAAAGAGCCCATCAATTATTGAATTGACTTTTATACTAATTTTGATGGCATTTAGTGCATTTAGACAACTTATTATGCTGAAACCTCAAACTTCAATAGAAAATGAACATTCAAACACTCAAGATAAGAAAGATGAGGGAGGAAAAATAATTAATTAAGTTATTAACATTTTCTTTTCTCTCTCTCTCTTTATAATTCATTTCAAATCAAAGCAAGTAATTTTCAATTCCACACAGGAGATAATTTTACTTTCCTTTTTTGGAGTAAGGAGGGGGAAAAAATTGAATATTTTAAGTTAAAAGAAGAAAAGAAATGAAAGAACGAATGGTGGAAGAACAGAGTTTGGGGGAAATGTTAGGAGCTGAGGGTAAAGTGGTAAGATTAGAAAATGAAAACTTTTTCTTTAACAAAAAGAGAGGAAAAAAAAAGGGGGAAAGTAAAAAAGAGAGAAAGATAAGGGTGAAAAAAAAAGGAGGTGAAATATAAGAAGAAAAAAATAAAAAATGAAAGAGAAATATGAAGAAATGATTAAAAAGAGTAAGTATGAAATTGGAGTGTTGGTGTTTTTTCTTTTAAATTACTTTTATAATTTAAAGAAAAAGTCAAATAAAAAAATGAGGAAAAAAAGAAAAAAAAAGGGAAAGAAAAGTTAAAAAGAAAAAGAAGATTACAAAAGAAAAAAGAGGGGGGAAATGTGAAATATAAGAAGAAGAAAAAAATGAAAGAGAAAAGTAAATAAATGATTAAAAATAATAAGTATGAAAATTTGGAGGGTTGGAGTGTTTTTTTATTAAACTAACTTCGTAGCTTAAAAAAGGAAAAAAAAAAGAAAAAAAGAAAAATTTTGTTAAATTTAATAAAAAAAATAAAAAATGAAAGAGAAATAATAAAAAATGATTAAAAAGGAAAAGTATGAAAATTGATAGGTTGAAGTGTTTTTTTTTTTTTTTTTTTAAAGTTACTTTCTAATTTAAGGAAAAGTCAAATGAGTAATCATGATTACTCATGTTTAAATCCTTTATAAATCATAACTTAAATGATTTATAAATGAATGTGATTTATTTATTATTAATTAAAATGAGTAGTTTGCCACCTCTAATAAACAGTATTAATTATATATCGGAAAATTCTCTCATGTTCTACATGTAATGACAGGAGTCTCGTGCTTGCTCTCATTTACTTTTAGTTGTCAATGAAGATACATTTTTTCTTTTAAAAAAAAAAGTCGTCAAGTTGAACATAATTCCAAAATGCATCTCGTGAAGCTTATTAAAAGTTGCAATTATTGGGTTCAATGCAGAGTTCATATGCATGTATCTTAATGTATTTGAATTACTAGATCGATTTAATGTACGTAAGTTCGCATAACTCGAATTCATGATTTTTAAATCATAAGTAACACGATTTTATATTTGAACAAGTCTTGCTTATCATGAAAATTATGAATTTTTGTTTGATTCAAATAATTGCCTAAATAAAACTTTTAAATATTTGATTCGAAATTTTAATTGGATACCATCACACGCCAAAGAAATAAATAAAAACATGCTTAATAACTATTCACATGAAATTATTTTGTGCAGAAATGTTTAATTTTGAAGTTGATATATAATAAAAATTGAATCGAATTTAGGATTTTGCAGTCAAAAACAATTTTTATTCCCGAAGCAAAAAGGGACTAGTGAAAAAGTTCCCTCCTACTACGACTCAGGATCTCCTTTTGCACTCCTTAAAGAATGAAAAAAAATTCAATATCAGGGTAGAGGGGAGTAAAATTTTATTTCAAATATTTTTAGTTCATTTATAGAATTATTTTAAATAGTTTGGAATTTCCTCTTTTTATAAGTAAATATTTTTCAATTAACTTTGGCAAAAGTGTAATAAATACATAATGCTAACTCTATTCGCAATTGAATGTTCACATTTCTACTTTAAGTTGTTTGAAAATGAATATCCTATTTCCTAAATTGAGGAATATGATATTCTCTTCGCAGCATTTGATAATTAGGCCTTGGGATTCAGATTTGCAAGCTTTTTGTTACTGCATCACAGAATTTCTTGGTCAAATAGCACAAAGAGTTAATTGTTACTCGTAGTTAACTTCCTGTGCACCTCAATTAGACTTTAGGGTAGGATATAGATAAACTGGAAGTAAATGCCCTTAATTTTTAGTTACTGCATGCTTGTATTTTATTGGTGTTGGATTCGAGCATCACATTTTAGAAAAATAATTAGTGTCTCTTTTTTGCTTTTAGCTATATAAATGAATATCGTGCAATTTACATATGTATTTACACGAATAATGGTGGAATGAAAAAGAAAATTGATGATAGAGAACATAGTACCAAAAATATTACCATATGAACAATTGATAGAAATGGTTAAAAATTTTATTGAATAATCAAATAAGTATTTGTCACTTAACTATAATAAAGTAAAAAGTGAGAAAAGAAAATATATCATGTGGCATAATAGTAAGATTATAAAACAAAAATTCAAATCAAACTAAATACACACATTTAAATGCTTTTAACTAAATTAATGCAATATTTTATACATTTGTGATGCAATTTGATAATTTAAGGAAAAGGGAAAAATATTAAAGGTTGAGGAAAAAGAAAGTGAAGATTTTTTTTTATAAAAAAAATTAAAGCATAAGGGTACTTTTGTCAAATGAAGTTTGTCAGCTGGACTTGGTGCCGAATTTGAAGAACGGAACCGTTGTGGTTAGTTACAGGAAAAATGGATTCGATGTAAAAGCCTTGACTCTGTGACGTGCACTGTTCTCACTTAATTCTGATGTAGACACATGTAAGATGATAAGCACTTGCATTTCTGTATCCTTTGCAAGGCATGTAGCATGTCAGAATCCACTCCGGCAGTTGACCTTGTAACAAATTTGTTTTCTTTAAAATGGCCAGATAACAATTGAAAGCCTGTTATTCGGAAAACAAATAAAAAGACTAAAAATGAGATTACTAAAAGATGACTTATACAGTACAACAAACATACATATAACTTTTTATAAAATGCAAAAACAATTGCCTAAACAAAGAAACAACTAAAAAGGCATAATTGTTCAGGCTTCCAGTACTCTTCTATACATCAAAATACATGAAATGCATAACTTGTTCCAAACAGCATCGACAAAACGGTAGTAAGCATGCCTCTAAGATTTTTTCAACACCAAAATACCTAAAATGCCCCAAAGGCCAATTGCATAACCTAAACCCATGAAAATGTATAGCCAATTCACTTCAGATTCATCCATGTTGTTTTTATCTTTCTTCTTCGGAACATCTTCTGAAATGCAGACATTTGATAGCAGGAGGCCGCAGAGTTTGTTGCAAGTGAAGGAAGAGCCATTGAAACTTAGCATTTGGGTGCTTAGAGGAATTCTCCTAGACAAGTTGTTGTATGACAAGTTCAAGAAACTCAAGAAGGACAAGCCAGAAATGCTTTTAGGAATTTCACCTGAGAGGAGATTTCCTGAGAGGTCAAGAGATTCGAGTACCTTCATGTCTCCAATGTTGTTTGGAATCTTCCCTCTCAAGTGATTCCCCGAGAGATTTAGTGACCTCAATCCACCAAGCCAAAATAATTCCTCAAGTACTTCTCCTGAAAAATTATTATTTAATAAATCCATGCTTGTGAAAAGAGATAGGATGGTGTTGACATATTTGTATATGCTCCCTTTCGTGCATAAAGAAACACAATCCTCGTAGGGGGTCTTCAAAATAGAGGATGTCATCTGTCATTGTAGTAAAATTGTTGAAGGAACTTGGTATTGTCTCTGAAATGTTGTTGTCCGTAAAATCCAAAATACGAAGAAAGTTAAGGAAACACAACTTAGGTGAAAGGTCACCATCAAAGTTATAGAAACTCGGAATGAGAATGCTCAAATCTGAAAGACTTGATTCTAACCATGCTAATACATTTCCAGAGAAATAATTGTGTCCCAAATCAACTTTCAATAGTCTTTTGCAATTCTTCAAATTCATAGGTATTTGACCAAATAGGCTATTGTTATGCAAATCCAAAATTAACAAATTTTTTAAACTCCTAAATTATTGGGGAATGCTTCCAGTGAACCGGTTGTTTGCCAAATTGATGATTCTTAATGATGACCAGTTCATCCAACAATTTGGAATTTCTCCAGATAGAAGATTTTGTTCGAGATTCAAGACAAAGATTTGATTAGAGAAGTTCTAGAACCAAGATGGAATAGAACCTGAAATTCCTGTTGATGATAAGTCTACATTTTTAACTGCCTCCATTGAACGAAGCCATGAGGGGAATTGTGAGTCTAATTTCCAGGACCCCAATTCAAGTGTGTCAAATTGGGCAACAGGAATCCAACCTGGGATCACATTTTGCGTCAAGGAGTTTCTGGATGCAGAAAACTCTATTAAACTTGTTAGATTGTCGAGTTGGTTTCCTATGACTTCACCTTCCAACATATTATCAGAAACAAAGAGACCTGCTATCTTGGAAAGCTGCCAAAGACTCTTGGGAAGAGTCCCATTTAATTTGTTTCTATGCAATTGCACATCGTACAAGGAAGACAATTTTCCAGATATAGAATTCTCATCAAGTTTGAGGATTTGAAGATTCTTAAGTTTTCCAAGTTGTTCTGTTAAATGTCCAGAAAGAAAGTTTTGGCTCAGAGACAAATATGTAATAGAATCTGAAAAGCATTGAGACATACCATCCATCAGTTCTGTTATGGATCCATGTATTTTATTTTGAGATAGATCAAGGCTTACAATTCTGCATAGCTTTCCAATTTCTATTGGTATTAAAGTAATTGCATTATTGGATAAATCCATTTTCGTTAGAGAGCTTAAATTGGCCACGTCACTAGAGATTTCACCTAGCAGCTGATTTTCATAGAACCTAAGTGTTTCTAGACTTTTGCACTTGTACTGGCCATCGGGAATGAAAGAATTGAAAGCATTCCCAGAAATGTCAAAATATTTGAGCTTGGTAAGGTTGTCAAGACTGCTTGGAATTGGTCCAATGAAGGAATTAGAACTTAGATCCAACTTAACTAAGTCACCAAGAGTAAATAATTCATGTGGGAGAAAAGAAGTGAGAAGGTTGAGATGGACAGCCAAGGTTTCAAGAGCACTAAGATTTTGAATTCCTACAGGTATGGAGCCTTGAAATTCATTAAATGCTAGATTCAAATAAACGAGATTATTTAGGCTAAACAATTCTTTGTGTACATTAACCTTGAGATGTGAAAATATTCCTGACTCAAAATTGAGGTGTCTAAGAGAAGTGAAATTCCATGGACCTTTCAGCAGTTGTCCTCCAAAATTACAGTCACTTAGATCCAAAAACACAAGGTTACTAAGACCAAAAATCCATCTAGGGATGGCTGGTCTGAAGTCATTCCAAGAAAGATCTAGGACTTGTAGAGAAGAAAAGTTCAGGTGGGTCAGAAGAGGAATGTGATCAAGACGACAATGAGAAAAGTGTAACTTTTTCAGTGAAGGAAGCATATGAAAATCATCTAGAAAGCTAGACACTTTGGTAAGGTCCACAAAATTCATGTTGAGGTTCTCCAGGATAACAAGACCACCCCAACCAATGAAGGTTGTCTACCTCCCAAGCTTTACTCAAATCTAGTGTGCGTAAATTTGATAGGTTCCCAAGATGAGGAGTAATTCTTCCAAAAACTGCATTAGAGAGGTTCAAATACTCTAGACTTTCAAGTGATCCTATAAAGCTAGGGATTGGAATTCTTCCAAAATCATTGTAACTCAGATCAAGGAAATGCAGGTATTTCAAATTGAGCAAGGAAGGATTGATTTTACCAGTCAGTGCCAATGTAGTATTATAATCAACAATACGGCCAAACTCATCAACTCCAACAAAGTTGTTGCGAAGGTGGAGCTCAGTGACATGTCCAGTTAGGTTGTTGCAAATAACACCTCCCATCTGCAGCAATCAAGTTCAGGGATCCATGAGGTGAGTCTACCTGAAGGAACTGTTAAATCTTGCTTGAAGAGTAAAATAGCTTGTTCCTCATCGTGGAAGCAAATCCCATTACAGTTCCCACAGCAAAAGATGAATGCAATGATGAAGAATTTGGAAATAAGAGTTGCAGCAGAAGAAGCAACCTTCGCATTTGATTCACTCATCATTCACGACCTGTTGATAAATGCTACATGCACTTCAGAGTCACTTCTTATATGCATATATAGAGATGAGAACAATGCTCTACTTTGCGTTCACTCTCTGGGTCTTCGATCGCCTGTCTGAATCAAATGGAAAAATTGGGCATGGAATTATTGCCTCTCTGGTCTTCGCATGTCTGAATCAAATGGAAAAATGGGGCAAGGAATTTGGGTGTACCTTTTCCAGTCATCAATTGACTCTCATTTCTGGTTGGAATTGATACACAAATGGTGATTTAATTACAAGAAGGATTTTTAGTTTTGGTCAAAATACGGTTCCAAATCTTTTTTTAAAGCCATAATCCCTCAATAAAGTTGGAGAAATTGGGAATGTGAAGAAGAAATTCGAGGCTACTGCATTCTTAACAGTCAAACAAGTAGATATACACCAGATGTGATAATATGCATCTCTAACAGTTTGTGATAAATGCACCTCAAGTTATTCTCAATTAAGTAGCCTTTCGTTCTATGTTTCTCATTTCGTGAAGAAATTTAGCTACACAACATAGTATTTTCAATTTTGGTTATTTTGTTGGATAATAATATGTTCGAGAAGGTTCTTCTATGGATAATAAATGTATTTTATATGAAGAAGAGTTATAAAATCGGTATGGATAAAATTATCTTCTATTATCGACACACTCAGTTTTGCCGTTTCAACCTAGTACTACACTATCTGCTTACTTCTCTTCTCCATTCCTGTGTTAAGAAATTTGCTGGGAGATGGCTGATCGTCTTTTTATTCTGAGAAGATAATTCAAACAGAGTGTTTAGTTCGGCTTTTGATTCGTGGCAATGAATCAACGAATACTAACTTCCGTGTCATTTACCTCTTTTCTTTTGGTAAAAATATGTTCCTTTCTGACGCAGCTATCTTTGAAGTTTGTTTTGTTGACACTCCGCAGTTTCAAAGGCAAGTTTCCTTTGCCTGAAGTTTCTGCTACTTCTCTGTTGTAGTAAACGAAGAGAGATTGTTCTAAAATTCTTTATCCTATATATATTGCAGGCTTCGGAATCTGAAGCTACTCGGTTAGTTTCATTGGTTTCCTGTCACCACAAAAGTTGTGTGATAAACAATTAACTCTTTGTGCTATTTGACCAAGAAATTCTGTGGTGGGCTAATAAAAAGCTTGCAAATCTTAATATAGGAATATAATATTCTCTTCACAGCATTTGATAATTTAGGCCTTGGGATTGAGACCTTGAGTCATCTCCCTAATCCTGTGATTTTTCCTTTTTCTGAGCTTCTGCTGAATCATATGCTCATCCATGTCCTGCTTAGATGATATTTTATGTTCATTCAACTGAATAATTTAGTTGCATCTTCTGCATTTGAATATTACAACTTTCAATGAGGAAAATGATTTTCAGTTTATTAGATTTAAAAGCAAATGTATGCAAGCTTACCACAATGTTACATTCCTGTATGCTGTTCTTAGCAAATCAGGACAATATACTACTAGAGGAACTTCTGGAAATTTGAACTCAGTTTAAAAACATGGATGCTACTGAAGCTTCAAATTTTAAAGCTCAGAAGGAAAATAGTGAAGCTAAATTTCTTAAAATCTCAAGTATAGATGAAATTTTAGGACTTGTCATGTGATAATTGAAGTTTCTCAAACATCTCCCTTGCCCTCTGTCATATGATTGTAATCCATCAAGGTCTTTTTTTTATTGGTTGACAAAGCTGCACATGTATTAAGAAGTTTCATGACTATCTAAAAGGAGTTGTTTTTGGTTTCCTTACTTTAAATATGTTGCGAATGAGTATAATCAAATCTTACTTTGGGGGTCTATATGAAGTGTGTAAAATTCTTATACTTACTAATCTTTTACTCGGTCCTTGTTCATGAATTCAAGTTCTGATGCTGACTGGCTTCCATTCACTTGTCAGGCCTGTCATACATGGTTTATCCTGGTGCTGTTCATTCTCGTTTTGAGCATTCACTTGGTGTTTATTGGCGGACTAGTGATGCTGTGAACAGAATAAAAGATTATCAGGTAACAATCCCTTTGCACGTTGGACAGTTTAAAAAGGGATTCCATAGTATCTAATTTTAGCTTCAATGTTATGCATTCTCACAGGGTTTGCTAGGCATTGATCAGTTGGATGTCCAGACGGTGAAGCTAGCTGGTAATTTGATTCACGTTGTAGCATTACCTGATTATTTAGATACCGTCTGATCTGATAATGTAACAGGACTACTACATGATATTGGGCATGGGCAAAGTTTGTAGATGTTTGTCATTAGAGCAGTGTTTTCCATTGACCAAATGAATTACATGTGATGATGTACATACTTTTTTACGAGGGTGTTTGTCCTGTGTTTCAGAAAATTTATATGTTCGTTCATTAGTCGTAGTTTGGAAGTTGGAAAGCTATTTTATTTTCAATTAGCAAACAAATCGGTCTTCTTTAAATTTTAAGCTCATTCATCTGTGCTTTGACATCTGCGTGCATTCTAGAACTTGTGTCCTTTTTTCCTGGTCCATGCTCATTTCTCTTTTTTGGCAGAATTGACTTTGTCTTGTCGTGTTTATTTGTTTTACTGGAATAATTGATCCTTTTCATCTTTTTGCGATGGTTTGCAGGTCACATGAAGAAATATCTGTTATGATGATAGACTATATTGTTGATACGAATAATATTGACATTGAATCTGATTTGATCAAGAAAGTGAAGGTCCATATATTTATTTTGTCTCTTCCTTTTCATTAACTAGCCTAAATAATCCTGTAATGTTTTGTTTCTCGCTGAAATTGTGCTGTGTAGTTGATATGGTTCTTAGCTGTAGTCATCTCTGAGGTTCTTTCCCTCCTTTTCGTAATGTGGTTTCTAGGAAATGGTGGTTGCCTCTGAGAATCTTCATCACCAGTAAGTTGTGGAAATGAAAAGGTTTGCTAGTATATATTAAACTAATGGTGGATATATATATCTTCTCATTTTTGTTTAAAATATTTGCACAATGTAGAGCTCCACAGGCAAGCGCTTTCTATGTGACGTCTTTGCCAATGGAAGAAATGGCATAGATGTCGATAAGTACGTAGCTCATGTAGTTCGAATCTGTCAAACCCTTCACACCTGGTGAAAAGTCGACAAGTGAGACGTAAATGATGATTCGTTCTTTTTGTAGATTTGACTACATCGTTCGTGACTCCAGGGCTTGTGTTCTAGGCTGCAATTTTGAGTTCCAGAGGTACCAAACTACTTTTCTGGTTTCTCCATAAGTGTTTCCTTTGATTGATACTGGGATATGTAAAGGATAAAATTCCAACAAAGCCAGGTTTTGCCTTTCGAATTGCAGGCTTTTCGAGACAATGAAAGTTATAGATGATGAGGTTTGTTATCGAGCCAAGGATTGTTAGTATCTATTTCTTTTATTGCTAGAAACATTATAAGCAATGAAGCTTGCAATCTTCACCTGATGTTTGGTATGGTCAGTGTCAGATCTTACACTCATCTCGGGCTAATTTGCACTATACGCATCCAAAAGTCAAGGTGGCCTACTGCTAGGCCTTCATGTAAAAACTATTCGAAGTAGCGATATTTGTGAACGGATCATCTGAGAAAAACGAATATGAAAGTTGGGTAATCATTGCATCAGCAGCAAACATTAGCTCTATTGCCTGGACCAGAATAAACATCATATTCATTTTTTTTTGTGTTTATATAGATATATCATGGTAAATTCGCTTGTATTCACATTATCAATTTATTAGTCAATTTTATATGAATACATACATGAGCTTACCTTAATATTTCCATATATATATATATATATATATATATATATATAAAGAAAGGAGTAAACATGCAGATGAACAAATTTATTTGTGAACGGATCATTTGAGATTTGGGATCTCGACTTTACCCTCACGCCATCTTTGACATTACCATAAAAGCGCT